>JBAMJV010006373.1:0-210301 GCA_037951105.1 Echinarachnius parma | reverse complement strand
AAATTGATCTTAAACCCAGTGTTAGCTAGTCTACTTTATACAAGTTGCATACTTGTGAAAAGCTTATATCACTAACATAAACATCACTAATGGACTAATACCACAGTGAATACTTGTAAGTTGAATAGTTGGGGTAAAGAGTTCAAGAAACTGCAGTAAAACTGCATTTTCATCTCTCAGATGTTCATGTAACTGTAAATTTGAATTTATAGGTGATGTGGTTTTGCAGAGGGCGATGTCGATTATTGTCAGAATCATTAAATAATTTGTGTGTGATTTCCCTATGATAAAAAAGATAAGGAGATACTTAACCATCCCCCTTTTTAAAAATAGTAACAAGATGTTATTATTCTTATGATATCAGCAATAGCTAGAGAGAGTGCATCCAATATAAATGTTAATACAAAACTTTGACATAACAAATATTGTCTCTTTTCCAGATATCAACGAGTGTGCTAACCAGCTTTGCAGCGCCCGAGGGCGATGCAACAACCTCATCAACGACTTCTCCTGTACCTGTCAGCCGGGTTACACGGGCCGCGAATGTGAAAATGGTAATTAAAATTAGATGTATATTATAGTTCGTAATCGGAACAAAATGTAAACAAGTACAACTTATGACATTCTTAAATCGAAGTGCTGTGTTATCAATTAAAACAAAATACAAATCTAATCATGTGTAATCGAATTATTATAATAAGCATGATAAAAGCAGGGTATTAGTAACGAGGGAATGTTCGCATGTGGAGCCACTTCAGTAACTGAGTCCGTAACTTCAGTAACTGCATTCAGAGTCCATAATGAACTATAGTCATAAAATAATTGTTGTATATCTTGTGTATCCCTCGTAAATTGATTTTGGTGTCGTATTTTAAAAAAATTCTTTCAGTGATTGACAAGTGTTCTCCAAACCCATGTCAGAATTCCGGATTCTGCAAGAATTACCAAACCTACTTGCCTATCCTGTGTATTAAGCATAACATAATTTATTACATTCATCAGGATAATTATTATATATATATATGTCTTGTATGTTCATCGTAAAATAATATCGTCGTTTTTATTCTTTCAGTAATTGACAAGTGTGCTCCAAACCCGTGTCAGAATTCCGGATTCTGCAACAACTACCAAACCTACTTGCATATCCTGTGTATTAAGCATAACATAATTTATTATATTCATCAGGATAATTATTATATATATATATATGTCTTGTATGTTCATCGTAAATTAATGTCGTCGTTTTTATTATTTCAGTGATTGACAAGTGTGCTCCGAACCCATGTCAGAATTCCGGTTTCTGCAACAACTACCAAACCTACTTCACCTGCACATGTGTACCCGGATGGGAAGGAGAGACGTGCAATATCAGTATGTATCGACGGATATATTTCACATCTTACTTGCATATAGTATACACGATTTGCTGGGGCTGTTGCACATAAAATTGCAATCGATTGTAAAGTCAGAAAATATGCACATTGTAACCAATCAAATTTGCGCATTTAGACACATGTTCTAATTTGCAATTAATCGAAACTTTAAAATCGATTGGAACTCTTTCCGTTCCAAAAAGAGTAGCAATCGATTGGAACTCTTTCCGTTCCTAAAAGAGTAGCAATCGATTGTAAAGTGGCAATTAATTGCAAGTCAGAAATTATGCACATTACAGCCCAAAATATGTGCTGTACATCTGACTTGCAATTAATCGCAACTTTACATTTAATTGAAACTCTTTCTGGAACAGGGCGCAGGACTGGTCCCTCAAAATACAAGGGCTGAGGTCTATGGAGAATGCATGTAATACTAAAATCAAATAGTCCTGAACGGGTTTAAATAAATGGTGTTTGCAATTGCATAGATGTATTTTGCATTGTCGTTTTCATGAAACAAATATACAAATTCTTTTGATTAAATGTAAGCGAATTCACTTCAATTGAATTGAATTTTCTACTGTCGCTTATACATGAAACCAATTATACGAATAATCATGATCAATCATGACATTGTTGAATGCCACCATGGATAATAAAAAAACTAAACTATGGCTCGGAGGTGATATAAAGAAAGTCGCTCATGATATGTATAATTACCAATTTTGGCTTGTATAATATGTATATTTTACATTTCCCTTTTCCCCCAGACACAAATGACTGTTTGGGTAGTCCCTGCAACAATGGAGGCGCCTGTGCAGACTTGGTCAACGGATTCACCTGTACGTGTACACCTGGCTGGACAGGTCCCCGCTGTGACGTCAGTAAGTACTTACTCCCATCTTGAGACTATTGATGTTATTGTTTTATATGTTTTTCAATGTCATTCAATGTCCTTCGGTAAAGCTTCGGTAAAACCCTTCGCACACAGAGCCGACTCGACCCGATCCGACTTCAGTTTTTCAGTCGGTTCAGCTCAGTAAACGTTGCCTCAGGACTCCTGTTTTGCCGGTCGAGAGCCAGTCGGAGATCATTCGAGAACGATTAAACATGTTGAATCGGCTACGACTGAGCGAAACCGACTCTAGCCTGACTGAAAGCCAGTCGGATCGGGTCGAGTCAGCTCTGTGTGCGGAGGGTTTTAGTGTCTTGTCCCCATGTGTAATTGTTTTGTGTTGTTGTTAATGAATGAAATGTTTTTAAATGTCATGAAACGTTGTTTAATAAGCAAATGACATAAAAGACGGTAATGTTATCATGGTTGGATGGAGTGATAGCCTTTACCGACATTTTGACCGTATGTATTTCTGAACTTATTTGTGTTTACTCCAACGTGGGAAGTTTATCAAAAGGGCACGACGTTTGTGTGAAGTAGTGAAAAACGAGTATTTGAAGGGGAAAAACATGATTTTAAAGACAAATAAAATATGCTTGATCAAACTCGGTTCACAATCCGCTGAAATCTTCATAGACATGATAGATCAATTAAATAATGTTAAAAGGGCATCGGAGTACCAAACAATGTTCAATTTTGTGTTCATCTAAAATCCGTTAAAAAACTTGAACTGGAGCTATCAATGTAAAGTTAAAGTTTCATACTCGTCTCTTTTCTTGTTATATAGGTATCAATGAGTGTGCTAGCAATCCGTGTAATAATGGCGGATACTGCAGCGATGGCGTCAACCGGTTCGACTGCATATGTCCATCAGGCTTTACTGGCGTAACTTGCGACGATGGTGAGTTGTAATACCGAATCTATTTCCAGCGACGACAACGTTGATGATGATGATGATGATGATGATGATGATGATGATGATGATGATGATGATCATGATGATGATGATGATGATGAAGATAATGATGATTTTGCTGTTGTTGCTGTTACTGCTGCATCTGCTGTTGCTACTGCTGAAATCGATATAATGATGATGTGGAGGAGGAAGAGGAGAAAGAGGAGTAGAAACATAAGGCTCGATGATGATAATGAAGAGGAAGATGATGATGATGATGATGATGATAATGATGATGATGACGATGATGGTGATGATGATAATGATCATGATGAAACATTTGGCATGGTAACAGCTATGATGAGAGTAGTAATGTTAACTATAACATGGTGATAAAATAGTATAATTAATTCTGGAATGAGAGAGAAGAAAAGATATTCAGTTCTTATGATCGGTATGATCGGTAGTCAGGTAGTACGTCTTTTTTTCTTCAAAATAACCTTAATACACCAATCATAAAATGCTGGAAATTTGCCCAGTGACGTAGTGTAGTCCGACTAATTGGTATGAGGGGTGCACGCCAGTTGTATTTCTTAATGTTTGGGGAATGTTTATCCTTATGTTTATTGTTTTTTGTCAAATTATTGGGGAGCACTTACTCATTTTCATTTTTTCCCTCCCTCGTTTGCGTTTCAGTTGTTGACCAGTGTGTTGTCATGCCATGTCGCAATAACGGAAGCTGCATCAACAGAGTGACTTACTTCAACTGCGATTGTGCGCCCGGCTACACCGAATTCGATTGCGGAACAGGTAAGTTTTCACTATTGAACTTAATTTATTTGCCTCGCAACTACATCCGTACGTTCGATTACCAATTTGACGAAGAATGTTTGTAGTGAATTGCTGGATATTACTTGTCTTGTTAATGTCCTCTCCACAGAATGTATTCATTTTCTCTAGTATCTGAGTGTAGGTTTTATTTGAATATATCATTATATAATTTGTTAATGTGAACAATGGCCAACATTAAGAGACACACGTCAAACTCAAATGTAGGCATTAGATCACCATCGATTACATCCTCATCAGCTCACCTGCTGCGGTTCACAGAAACCTAAAAGTGTGCCTTCATCTGTTTGATGTCAGTTGCTGATGTACTAGTCTCTTGACGATGGTTGTATGGTAGTAGGTTGCAACGAAGTGCATTGTGCTTTACTAATTATGTTTTCTGTCTCATTTTCTGTATGAAATCATAATTTCAGAAATCGATGAGTGCAGAACGAACCCATGTCTGAACGGTGGCAACTGTACCGACTTGATCGCTGACTTCAATTGTGACTGTGCCCCAGGATACGCCGGCAAGACCTGCAGTGGAAGTAAGTACGGAGAATGAAGATGGAGACCATTCTATTGTTTACAGTGTTCTGAAATTCCTGTTTTATTCAAGCGGAATGTAATTTTCTTAATTCACATAATTGCTTTACAGAATACTGAATTTGAGGAAGCGTAAATTGAATTAGAAAATCATGCATTCATGATACTGTTTTCTCTATGTTGAATAAAAGATATTTTAGTGAACTCAATTCTGGCACCAATTATAGTTGGGTTTTTTCCATTTATTGAAAATCCTAAACAAATCGAGCAAAATTATGTCAACGTTCAAATAGTCAAACTTAAGTTAATGATGTCAGACTTTTAAAAGTGCAAAATATTAAATTTCACTTTAACATTGCGTTATCTTTTATTTTACTACAGTAATGATAATTTGTTAATATCCTGCATGATTGTATTTCCTTGCAGATATCAACGAGTGCTTGAGTAGCCCCTGCCAGAACAGCGGCCGGTGCATCGATCAGATCAACGGCTATATCTGCCAGTGCCTCCCCGGGTTCACGGGCGTCGAGTGCCAAGACAGTAAGTATGCTCCCGGGGAAGTTATTAATGTGATAAGAGATGGCTGTTTTAAAAAGAAAAAGAGATGGCTGTTTTAAAAAGAAAAACAGTCTTGCAATTATATTTTTGTCTGTATATTGTCCCTGAAACCGAATGGTAAAGATATCAACCTGGTCCTAATATAATACCAAGTTAATATTTGCTGAATAGGCCACAAAATAGGCTACGTTTGCCGCCAATATAAAATCCAAGTAATTATTAGACAACACGTATATAATTGAATTATTGCGGTTATTAGTTAGTTAAAGTCTCAACTCGTATGATTATACCTTACAATAATATTAACCGACCAATGAATTTTTTTGTTTATGGTATATTCCGTTTCATATCAATTATCATTTACCTCTAATGTGCAAGATGCTAATACCATGGTGCCGTTTCACAAGCTAGCTAGAAATGAATAACAGTTATATATGGAAGGCTGTCTTCCCACGCCCCAATTCAAACCAAGTTATGCACTAATGTCATGCATGTAGTCATGCATTTGGCACTCTGATGTGTGCTTGCCTGCATGCATGTGTCACGATGGGGGTTAGTATCTTCTCATGTTTTTTTTTTTTTTCTTTTCCCAGATATTGACGAGTGTGCAAGCGCCCCCTGTCAGAATGGAGGCACCTGTCGTGATGGTGTCAACGGATACACGTGCGCGTGTACGGTCGACTGGACAGGCGTCCACTGCGAAACGAGTAAGTAGAATTCTCGATCTTTATGTCAATGATTCAACAAATTCATTATCATGTTTTACTTCTTCAGTGTCAGTTGCTTGTGTCTTATAGCATGTGTCTCCTCCTCTTTCACCTCTTTAAAGTATACCTGATCCATATTTAAAATCTACGTTTCGATTTTACGTTTGTCATTTGGCAGTAAAGTAATGATAACGATTCACATGCCCTCTAGTCTCTGACCGTCATGATCATATTGTTTTACTTGCTATCGTACATGTTTTTTTCTTTCTAAGATCCAGTATCAATTGACTATTGAACTATCGGTCATTGCATTGAAGGCTACTGTTAAAGTCATATTTGTTTATACAGACCTTTTTATAATTGTGTTTGTTTTCATGTATTTTTTATCTTTTTCGTTAATTAATATGAACGCAGTAGAGTATATAATTATTTATAGTACTTGCGCTAAAGTAATGTTCATATCATATTAACATCGTTATAACTAGAAATCCATGAAACATTAATAAGCCACTTCATTAATCCTTGCTTCATCTATTACTTCCATACAGCTCTGAGTGAATGTGACAGCGACCCGTGTCAGAATGGTGGCGTATGCGTCGAGGGGGCGAATTCCTTCTCTTGTACCTGCCAACCGGGATGGGAAGGACCTACCTGTGCAATCGGTAGGACACCGTTTTTAAATTATTTATTATGATATATTAAATTCGTTTTTGCCCTGGCGCAGATTCTGTTAGTATCGAAAGCTAGGCTCCTCACTATTACTCTCATGTTATTACAGTTATGATTTCCTATTATATACGCAGTTCCCAGAAGTGTTTGTCCTCATTTAGTATAATAGAGTAGTTCGGTCACAAACCGAATGTTAGACATGTCATATCAATAAAGCTTATTCCTAAGTTTGTCCATGCACGAATTCAAATATTCACATTTATAATAACCTTACTAGTCCCTGAGTGTGAAAAGGGGCAATGTACTTTAAATGTTTCACCTCATTTATCGTATTTTTCCAGATGTAATCAAATATAAATCATATATTAATTTTCTTTAATTTTGTTGTCATTAGATTTTAATGAGTGCCACAGCTCGCCCTGTCAAAATGGAGGAACCTGTGTTGATGGTGCGAACCAGTATTCCTGCATCTGCCTTTCCCAATGGAATGGCGACCGATGTGAAACACGTGAGTTTTCATTCAGTTCAGGATCAAGTTTATTTAAACAGAAAAGGTAGAAATAATGCATAATAAACAGTACATGTATAACAACACATAATTTTATAAGGGATACAGTCAAGACAGGATGTTAAAACTGAATAAATATGTTCTAAAGGGAATATACCATTAAAAAGGAAGCGGTGAGTTTCAGAACACAATTATAAGTAATGGATGTAAGAGACAGAGAAAAGCTTGCAGCCATTAGACTACCGTATTTTGTATACTTTTATTTGCTCTTTGATTGCTTTCACAATCCTTGAAGAGCTGCATCTGATCGGTATATCAACATATCTATTTGGAATTTCTTGTTACACAATCAAAGTAACTATAGGAAAAATTACTTTTAGTAAACTTTCACAATTATTCTTTTGTTCTGTTCGTCAGCTGTGGACGAGTGTTCGAGTAACCCGTGCCAGAATGGAGGCACATGTCAGGATGATATCGGAGGCTACCGCTGCTTCTGCGCACCGGGCTTCATCGGAGTAAACTGCCTAATCAGTAAGTGAACAGGACGAATTATATAAATTGAGGTATTAGCAGAGGGCTGGATAAAAAGTAGTTTGTATACAATTTGATTAGATCAGTGCCGTCCAGTTACATATATTTAACTACTACTAATAATAAAAAAAATAATATCCCCAATTTATACAGCGCATATCACAATTGATAATCATCTCTAAGCGCTTTCCAATTATATTTTTACCCCGGTCATCGGATACAAAGGGTTATATAACAACTAGTTTGTATTCCATTATATTATTCGATTAGTACATTAAAAAAATTGACCAGTAATAAATTGTTTTGCAAACAAAAACATCTTATTTTTTAAAGCAAGACAGCCAATGTTAAATACAAATAGTGTATTGAAAAGAATACTTTACTCATGATGTATATTAGTGTGTTTTATGAAAGTGATGATAACCTCTCTATCTCTTTGATTTATTAGCAGCTTTTAACGCGATCAGATTACACCCCCCCCCCCCCATGAAGATAATTATTGTGTTTTGCAACATAACTATTCAAATGTATCAGCTATAATTTTCACTTTCATGTGTCCTCCCTTTTCAGATCAAAACGAATGTAGCAGCAACCCCTGTCTAAATGGAGGGATATGTGTTGATGACGTCAATATGTTCCAATGCGACTGCCTCTCTGGATACTCTGGTGTATTCTGTCAGATAAGTGAGTAGTTGATTTTAACCCATTCAATACCATTTGGTGCTGTTAGGATATACGCATTCCCCATAGTAATACCGCAGCAGAGTATATTTCATAGCAGTGAGGGACAAGTTAAGTGCCCATGATAGTTCTCAGAAACCACTACGAATGTCCTACAAATGCTCCTTAATGTAAATTGGAATTATGTTGTATTACGTGTGGTATATAATTATCATTTATTATTATTTGTTTTGTATTACTGCTATTATAAGTATTATTATCATTACTACGTATTGCTATCATTATGATGATTATTATTATTATTATTATTAGTAGTAGTAGTAGTAGTAGTAGTAGTAGTAGTAGAAGAAGTAGAAGTTTTATCATCATAATTATTATTATCATGTTATCTGTTTAGATGACGATGAATGCGAAAGCAGCCCATGTGTGAACGGCGACTGTGTTGACGGCGACAATATGTTCACGTGTACTTGCAGACCGGGCTGGACGAGTACCTTGTGCGATCAAGGTAAACCTTCATAGAATGTTAAATTGAAAAAATGTATTCTTATTATAGTTTATAATACGACTGATTCAATGTATTGTTCGTAGATAAGATTATAGCCCATTTGTTATATTTTGAGACTGGTAAAGGACATCTATTATGGATGAATTACAATTGTTAAAATCGCCCAAACTTGGGATCTTTTTAAACAATTTGAATATCCATGCCCCCCGAAAGAGAACATTCATTTGGTAATTTGCATATTTATCTAGAGAAACCTCATTATCATTATCGTACTAAAACTGCATTCCATGTTTTTTATATAGATATTGAAGTACTTCATGGTGAATTTCAGAATGCCACGAATCAAGTTTTTTAAAATGTTGATTGCCAGTATTTAATATTTATTTCCATATTGTGTATATTATACTTGTATTGACTTACATTTGAAAACATTTGCCTTTCTAGCCGGTGGGCAGTTCCCAGCAGTTTTGTTTTTTACATTCGATATATTTTCTTTTATACATTGTTGTAATTTCAATATCTGTAGACATTGATGAGTGCTCCAGTGGTCCCTGTATGAATGGTGGTTCATGTGACAACTATGAGAACCGCTATCAGTGCCGCTGCCTCCCAGGATTCTCCGGTGCAAACTGTCAAATAGGTAAGCAATTAACTGATTATGATGACGACGACGACGACGACGATGATGATGGTGATGATGATGATGCTGATGATGATGATGATGATGATGGTGATGATGATGATGATGATTATGATAGATAATGATGCTGATGACGATGATGATGATGGTGATGATGATGATGACACTGACAATGACATCAACGATTACAATGACGAAGGTGATGATGATGATCATTATCATAACCGTATGACATATACCGGGTCATGAAACAACTCTGTATTATTCCTAACCACACCATCACTTTCCTTTGTGTTTTTCAGAGGGAGATGATTGTTCGATCAATCCCTGTCTGAATGGAGGAAACTGTACGGACGGTGACAACTCCTTCACCTGTTCATGTCTACTTGGATTTACCGGACTCCGTTGTCAGATAAGTGAGTATATTTGGCCCTCTCTCTTCAAAGTGCTCCTTTATATTGACATTTTATATCAACATATAGCTCTGTCACTGTTGAATTAGCTTAATTTGTTCACTTTGTACCGATCGATCGCTAGTGATTAAACAAATCTGAAACTAAAGTAATACATTTTACTGATAAACTGTTATGGTGATATGAATTTAAAAACATTCGAAATATATTTTGTAAGTATTCGTAAGCAGAAAAAGATAATATTCCAATCGATTGTTTCTTGAAACAACTTGTCCTTCATACTTTTTCAATGAAAAATTATGCCTTACTCCAATGTTGTACAGTTTATTACGATGAAATGAATTGTACACAAATAATTTTACAATTGTCTTGCAATCTTCATTTTCTCCTACAACTTCAGATACCAATGAGTGTGAAACCAACCCGTGTCAGAACGGAGGTGTGTGCCTGGATGGAATCAATGCCTTCTCCTGCCTCTGCCTGTCCGGCTGGACAGGCACTCTCTGTGATACTAGTAAGTATATATGTATAAGATAAAGTCGAGCGTTTCCATAATCTATTGATTATTCATTCGTTCAAGGTTCGAGTCCTGCTAGAATCAATCCGTTATTTTGCCACTGCCTGGCTGACTGGACAGGCAATCTTTGTGACACTAGTAAATAATAACATGAATATGGAAACAGCTATAAGTCTGATCCATCATTAAGTTGCTAAATGTTCGAGTCTTGTTAGGTTTTTTAATTAATAAATTGATTTATTATAATGTATATTTATATATTTCTTTATTCATACAATTTGGTCTTTATTCTAATTTTCTTCCCCCTTCAGATATCGATGAATGCGCCAGCAACCCATGTGTAAATGGCAACTGCAACGACATGATTAACGGTTTCAGCTGTACCTGCTTTGATGGCTACAGGGGTACACTTTGTAATGAGAGTAAGTTATAGTCAAACTTTTTTTTTATGGGAGGGGGGGGGGGGGGGGGGGTCGAGAGTTTGTCTATGATAGAAGCTAAATTGTTCATCTAGTTTGGTGTAGAGAGCAGCTACAAAACAGGCACTTTAATATTGAAGAATACTGGCGAGAAATAAGTGGCGAAAGGATTAAATCTTATTACCGTAATCAATTCATTCATTTTTATCTTGGTAACATCGTGACGTTCTGTTATAGAAAAAAAAAACACACTCTCATTTGTTGTTAAAGTTGCGAAACTGGTTTTATTCAAAGTATCCATATTTGCAAGATGTTACCACAACCTTTGTGAAGTATGTATATTTAAACAAATCTTTAAAACCAATAATGTATATATATAATACTGAATATTATATTTGGCTTTCTTTTATCTGGCGAAAAAAACAAAAAACAAGCTAACTCTGTTCCAAATTAGTTTTTAATATTGTCACTTCCTATGTGTGATGTGTAGATATCAACGAGTGTGCCAGCAACCCCTGTATGAATGGAGGCACATGTGAGGATGAAATCAACGGCTTCGTCTGCCAGTGCCCCATCGAGTGGGAGGGAGATCGATGTCAGACAAGTAAGTGTTGTTATTATCATTCCCCTGAGTGTCATGGTCGACTAGTATAGGCATACTGCTATAATTCACATACAAATCATGCTACACCAGTTTCAGATAGGTATAACGTGGTTTTGTTGGCAAATGATGGGATAGTGAACTAGTGCACACAAGAACTTACATATTGGTCCTGAGGGTAGAGCACTTTTTACCACAGCGCTTTCAAAATGAAATAAAAATATCGGTAGAAGGGCGATCCATATGTTTTAGTGTTAAAATGGTCATGCTGGTGGGGCACAGTTAGTCAAAGGGTTGCAGATTCGAATCTTTCTCGATATACATATATCTTGCGCTTAGATAGTTATCAGTGTCACATAGCATGATAGAGAGTTCGTTTGTATTTTAATGTTTTAACATTGCTCAAACAAATCAATCGAGAAAAAATTATCAATACAAATTTACAATTTACAATACAAATTATCGATTCAAATTTCCATGCCTTAACTTGACAGAGGGAGACTGTAATCGTAACTACACGATCCCCGCTGATGGTGACCTCACTCTGAGCTCGCCAAACTACCCCGCCAACTACCAGAACAATCAGTACTGCCTTTGGCGCGTGATCGTCGACCCCGGCACCCACATCCGCGTCGACTTCCTCGCCATGGGCACCGAGCTCAACTACGATTTCGTCTCGGTGGGCAACGGCGGTGATATCGGGGACCTCGGGTCGCGCGTCGTCCTTGCGTCCGGCGGAGATCTCCCACCGTCCTTTACGACGACGGACAATCTGGTGTGGACCCTGTTCACTTCCGACGGAAGCAAGACCGAAACTGGTTTCCGCGTGACCTACACCGTGGTTGATAATGCTGGTAAGTAAATAATCGTTGCAGTGGTTGTTTACTAGATTTGTTGACGAATGTACTATTAACCCTTGCCATATTCGAGGCTCTTTGTTGAGCGAAATTGCTCCACTGTCTCTTTTTATTTTGTAACCTTTGTTTGCAGAAGAAAGTGAACCAAATAGAGGCTACCATCCACATTGGAATGAAACGTTTGTAGTAATGATTTCTAATCCAATTTTAGAATTTAAACCATTATATGAAATCAGCATGGGCTGGATGTGTGAACATACAGGTGAAATTGGACACAGTCTGTAGTATCCTTTTTAAAACATCTAATCTTTTGATAACAAAAATATTGTTAAAAATAGTTTAATAGTTATTGTGATTTTACTACCATTCTCTTGTTTCATAACACTTCTAGACTTGACCGACGAGTGTACTAGCAACCCCTGTCTGAATGGAGGGTCGTGTGTGAACGGTCAGAACAGGTTCGACTGTCTCTGTGAGCGATACTTCACCGGGACCCTTTGCGAAACGCCTATCGGTAAGTCAATCAATATTTTCAAATTAAATAATACAAATATTGAAACTTTTCCGTCGCAAAATGATACGATACTGGACGGTTTATTAACACGGGCAGACAGACTGACAGAGTGTTTGATGGTATGAACCGGCGTACTTTACCGGCGTACTTTACGTTTCTGCGAAACGTCTATGTCAGTTTTAATACATTTTAAGGTTCCTTCATTTAAATATTATTGTCATTATAGTATGTGTTATTGCATTTTATTGAATCTAATTTAAGCCCTGAGACATTCATTTTTGTCATTAAATATTCATGTTTTACTAAAAAAACAATGTAAAAATTAAATTGTCATAAATTTAATTAGTATCCGTTAAAAAAAGTTTGCTTTCATGGTTGTAAATGTAACCTTTTTTGTAACACATTTGTGTGATCATTGATGTTTAATGTTTATACGCAATCAGCAAGAACGAATTGCTGAATTGAAGTTGTAATTTTGTGTTTTCTTCTTTTATATTTGAAATTTGTTCAGAAATCAATTTCTGCGCTAGTAATCCTTGCCCTGCTGGAACCCAGTGCCATAGCGACTTTGATGGGTATGCCTGCCTTTGCCCGGAGAATATCATCGACAATGTTTGTCTTGTGCCAAGTAAGTTATATACATTCACACTTGCTCATACCAAAGTTAATATTATATTATACAATCAATTATTAAATATTTTAATTCAAATTTACCCCATTTCATGCTCGCTCTTGAAATTTAAGTTTATTATAAATGTGATAATGTTTCCATCAATTCCTGCTTTCTTAATTTAATCCTCGTTCTATCAATACTTTCAATACTGGTACTACTTTAAGAATTATTTCCTTTTATAAATGATAATAAATAAAGTTAGTGATGGACTATTTATAGTGATAGTGCTTGTGGTAGAATTGTAGTAGTGATAGGGGTATTTGTAGTAGTAAATAGGTGTGTTTTATTATGAATTCAGTACGGATACATATTTCAGCCTAAAATGTTGTATTATACTCGTTCCAATAGTCATGTCCAAAACGATTACAAGTATTTATTGTATTCATATTCCAGTTATTGAGGAACCAGGACTTTGTGATGATAACCCATGTGCTAACGGAGGCGTCTGCAGTGAGAATAATGGTGCCGTCGAGTGCGCATGCACCGACGGCTGGACTGGCGAGCGTTGCAATATTGGTAAGCAAGACAAAATATCAACCCATTTTCAATATGTTATTATCCTCAGTAGGTCTTTATTTTTGCCTTGAATGTAATTTTGAATGTGTCTCTATACAGTTATATGGACATGCTATATCATGCAATGTTTTGATCGCCTTATCAAAATGCTCATTTATTATCATAATTCTGGTGAAGACTTTTATAGGAGCTCGGGGCCCATTTGAATATTCAATATCTGTGGAAGAAAATTAATAATTAAATATCTGTTAAATTCTTTCAGTCTGATTAAATTTCAATATAAAAAATATACCTACGCATTTGCCCTAAACCTTAGTCGTGTTTCCAGCACTAGAAAGCAGTGATATACAGCATCAAATGCTAATTTGTCCACCTAGGTGAAAATGTGGATTTACGTTTCTTTTTCTATTGCGTCTCAATTAAATGTCATGTATTTGAACATTTCTGATGTATTTAATGTACTTGGCATAAATTTAAACTTGTCTTTGCATTAATGAAAAAATTGCATTTCCATAAGTTTTGCAGAAAGAAAAAGGTGACTTAAAATATGAGATAATTACTTCAATTTTATTTCGATGGAAAAGCTTTTGTTCATCTGCGCAATATTCCAAAATATTTTGAAAGATACAATACAAATTGACCGTCTGTAATGTAACGTTTCAATTATCCTTTCATACAGACATCAACGAATGTTTGAGTCAGCCGTGTTTTAACGACGGCACATGCATCAACGGACTCGGCACGTATACCTGCGAGTGCTGCGATATCTTCAGTGGAGACCGATGCGAGATTAGTAAGTTTATTTTAAATTCAGTTTAATTCAGTTAGCTGTTTACTGTAAACGAACCGTTAATGCTTCGAGACTTCAGTAGTTTCAATATACATTTATCCAACATTGACTAATATATTGATATTAGAAGCCCTGAAAGATTAGTAATTTTTTCATTCAGTTTAATTCAGTTAGCTCTTTATTGTAAACAAAACCGTTAGTGCTTCGAGACTTCAGTAGTGTCAAAGTACATTTATCCAGCATTTAAAAACATAACTAACATTAGAAGCTCTGAATAAGAGGTCCGTGGGTAAGAGCTACCTTATATCTTGTCAGCTTGTTGTTGTGGAATGATTAATCAAAATAGCATAATCACAGTAATAGGTAAAGACAAATGTGTCATGTATTATACAGGGTGGCCAACAAAAAACGGAACGGGGCACTTCCCAAAATAAAGTAACTAAATGATTATGTCCATCCGATAGTGTCCTTTCCAATGAAAAACGATACCAAGAACAGTAATTTTGGACGAGTAGTTTTTGTTGTACGACGCCTTAACACCATGTCAGGTTCCCATTTTTGTAATTTTTTTTACCAAGTCACTGCCTGATAAATCGCACTTCCTGCCCATCATAGCATCGAACAACTATGCCAATTATATCGGCACACAGCTGAATGCATACTCACAATGTCGCGCGTATTGCTTGTTGTTCGACGCTATGACGGGCAGTAAGTGCGATTCATCAAGCACTGACTTGGTAAAAATTGACAAAAAAGAGAACCTGACATGGTGTCACTCACAGCGCCCTAAAACAAAAACTACACGACCAAAATGATTATTCTTGGTATCATTTTTTATTAAAAAAACACCCTAACCGATGGACATAATCATTCTTTTACTTTATCTTGGGAAGTGCCCCGTTCCGTTTTTTTTTGTTTTGGGGGGGGGGGGGGGGGGCCACCCTGTATTTAAAATAGGATCGCATGGCGTAAATGGTACAAAAATACACTGAATGAAATTAATCTCTTAATTTCCAAGGCTGTAGAGAGACGTACATTTTGCACAACTGCATGATCACGATAATGAGCGGAGCTAAGACAACATTGACATCATTATATTCCTCTTAATATTAGATCATAACTTGGAATCAAAGTGTAAAATACATGCTAAATATAATCGTTTGATATGTTTATTTCACAAAGGTGCAGGAGACTCGGTTTGTGACGCAGATCCGTGCCAGAATGGCGGCCTGTGTATCCCACCGCAGTCTAACGACATACAGTACACCTGCGTCTGCCCCGACGGTTACGTTGGTGCTGATTGTGAAGTCGGTAAGTAATTCAGCTTAGAAGAATAAAGGTTAATTAATTAAAAGACATTATGTTAAAAACGGAAGACATTGATTTACTCCGTGGGTTAAACACTTTTTTTACACGTGTTCCAAATAGTAAATAATAATAATAATTTGCTATGATAGTCATAAATATGAACATTCAAAGTATCCTTCAGTTGTTAGAATAACTGACAATGTGTGACATCATTACCATCATGATTACCATTGGCTTTTATCGCCAATTTTGTATTTCATCATCACCATCATCATCATCATCATCATCGTCAGGATCATCGTAATTGCCATTGAAATCGTTGCAATGAAACGATGCATTATTCATATGATATGACCGCCACTATAGAAACGTAATTAAATGTTAAAACTGTTGATACAAAAACAATCAAACCTTTTAAATTATGAAACGTATGTTTTGTTCTACGTTACGCAGAGGTGAACGAGTGTGACAGCAGCCCCTGTTTGAACGGCTACAGCTGCACGGACGAGGTGAACGGTTACAGCTGCAACTGCGATACCGCCATCATGGGCCCAGACTGCCGAGGAAGTAAGTTGATAATAATGATTATGGAAACATTAATTTTTTTAATTTAACTTTTATTTATTCACAGCCTTAGTTTGTTTGAGATTTGAAGCATTAAAGCTCGTAGTGATTATATTTGTATATAACATACCCTTAAATAAGTATGTGATATAAGCGGTATAAGTGTGAACATTAAAATCATTGAGTCAATTTGATGAAATATATTTTGAATGGACTAATGATGTGATTGGATGGCTAAATAAATGAATGAGCATATAACTTAGTATTTGGATTCGTGATTGAATGGATGCCAATAATGTATTCATCGTGTTAATGATAGATACATGATGTATACCGTACATCGAGTAATTGATCATTGATTTGATACTAATGTTTTATAGTTGTATGTACCTGCACAGCAGATAGACTCCCTTGTATGTATAATTATTTTTCGGTCAGGTCAGTCGATCAGCCTCTGAAGAAGATTCTGCTAGGATCAAACATTTAGGCCCTATATTGACTCTCATATAATTATTTGTAAAACTCGCACGGATATGACCATGATTGATTTGTATAATACTAATTCTATTATACGTTTTATCTCTTTGTAATGTTTTCTCACCCAGCTCAACTGGCCTGTAGCAGTCTGCCATGTGCCAACGGAGGTACATGCATGGAACCAAGTCGAAACAGCTTCGTCTGCATTTGTCCAGACGGATGGGCTGGCGTGGATTGCACCATTGGTGAGTACCAGTGCCCTTTCTACTACTTACAATATCGATGGTGCATTTAATCCACACACATTTATATACACCCAATGGGGATGTTGGTACCCGCGAGTCTTTTATGTATAGTATCTCCTGAAATTGGCGGCAATAATATAAGCGACCACAGGCTATAGTCTACAAAATGTGGTACGATGATCGCTAAAGGTCTTTGTAAAAGGAAGGGCGATGGGAAAGTCGGGTATATATCATCGTGTCTAGGGTGCATCTAATGAAAGATGGAGTCCAAACTTCCTCTTTAACCGTGACTGCCTTATACCCCTATGATGCCTTCCTTGATCTAAATAAATCGGGCTTACATTTACTGCTGGGTAAACAGCGATAGATCGAAGAATATTTGTCTTGCTGTTGGCACAAAAGAACCCCGAACGTACGACCCTCCTCGCATCTGTCAAGGGTTCTAACCGCTCGACTACAACGCCTATTTTGCCCAGTAACTAGTCATTCATAGTTTTCAATGTTTTTAGTTACATTCCTAGTTATATGATAATTACAATTTTACATCTTTTGTATAATTGTTATGTAGTTTTATCTTGTAAATTTTGTTTCATCTAAAATATGATTTGAATGATTTAATTTAGTATGGTTCTTTATTCTTGCATCGCAGTTGACCAGAGCGAGCTCAGGTGTTCGCGAAACACCGTGTGTGAAAATGGCGGAACCTGCATCAAGCAGAAGGGCACAACCACGTGCGTGTGTCCCAAAGGATTCTATGGAGCCCTCTGCCAGTGGAGTAAGTTAGCCTAGATAAATGCTCTTCTTCTTCTTCTGTAGTTTTTCAGATTAATATACCTCATTCAATCCAACTGTCTTCCGGAATAGAATGATTTTAAGCGTTTTGACATTTTAAGCGAAATAGAATGATAAATGTTGTGTTGTTTGTACTCCATGAAGACATTAGTGCTTTGTTATTTTGTTATTCAATTTACTTTTTTACTTTAATATTTTATACTATGAAATAATCACGTATGTTCCTTTTGTCAAAAACGAAATGCTTACAAATTTTGTACTCCTGTGATAAAATACAATTTATATTGGATTTTAGTTTATAAATCATCGATCTTTGCCAGTTATCTTTTCATTTATACTGTTCTACGGATGTTAATGTATACATTATAATAACTTAATGTAATCTTCACTTCTATTTCGTGCTATACAAATCTTGATATGTCGGTGTTAATTTACAATGTTTATATATTAACTTATGATGTTTATGTTTGTCTATCTTTCTTCAGTCGATGACCCTTGCGAGAGACACAAGTGCATAAACAATGGTACATGCGTGGCGATCTCAGAGCAGGCCTACGAATGCCAATGCCACGTTAATCTGTTTGAGGGGCTGTACTGCGAAAGAGGTATTTTTCTTTTTAGTGATCAGTGTATTCCTCCAATTGTATTCAACATGAAATGGAATACCTGATGTAATGAACAATTAATACAGTACCACCAACTACAAAAAAAACCAGTATGACTGGCAAAACAAAACTTAAAAGAAACAAATCTATTAAATGTAAAGAAAAAATTAAAAAGTAGTTGTTCAAATAACCTTAGGGAACAGTCATTCTGCCTGAAGTACAATCGGATTCTAGTATCGACTGCCATTAACTTCACTCTTACGTTTATCTGAAATGAGCCATAATAAATGATCGTTATTTGTGTATGGAGGTACACTGTATTTCCTCCTTTTAAATGTTTTGAGACTAAACACCCCTCATCTCCCCTCTTCCTGTGACTATGTTCAGTTACGTTTTGAGATGATGTATACATCGTTAAAGGCAGTGTAGAAAGATGTGAACTGTATTGGTATATAATGAGAATGGTTTTACCCTCTCTTCACGTCAAAGATATTGAAACTTAATAGTGGAACGCCCTCTTAGATTGACGATTCAGTAGCTTTAATCGAGTCAGTGGGGTAATTATTTCCATTATTTGTTGTCTTTCGCCATACAGAAATCGACCATTGTGCTTCCAATCCGTGTCGTAATGGTATATGATGAGAATGGTTTTATCCCTCTCTTCACGTCAATGATATTGAAACTTGAAATTCTAGTGGAACGCCCTCTAAGATTGACGATTCAGTAGCTTTAATCCAGTCAGTAGATGATTATGTATTCGTTGTTTGTTGTTTTTCGCCATACAGAAATCGACCATTGTGCTTCCAATCCGTGTCGTAATGGAGGCACCTGTATGAACAGAGGGGCGCGATACGAATGTGCATGCCCGTCCGATGCCACTGGGGACGACTGCTCCACAAGTAAGTTTGTCGATTTTGTCCTGTGTATATATAAATGTAACTTCTGCCTGCAATGACGTCATTTGCTCACGCCTCTGAAATAGCAAATTTACAGGGGCGGGGCTTAGATAGGCACGATAGGCTTTCAAACTGGTGAAAATATATCTTGTGTTTTGTTCTTGTATTGTGTCGTCATGCAATTCAGTCTGGAACATTGACTAAAAGAGTACTTATAATGTTACAATAAAATGTGTTTGGTTGCCGGGCCACTTTAATAATATCATTTTAATATCATGGTATATTGGTTCTGGCCTTCTTCCTTCGATAGGAAGGTCGCGGGTTCAAAGACTGGACGGTCAAATGTATATATCCTTCAGCAAGGAACATTTAGTGTTATTGTGGTGTGGCAAGATTCGTAGAGTGCGTGGTTTCTAATCGAAAAGACATCGCCAGTTCCAACCCTGTGTATGCCCACCGCGTTTGCCCTTCAGCAAGACAATTTATCCACAATTGCTGCTCTCTACCCATGTGTATAATTGGGGCCCCGATAGATCAGGGTCCCGTTGCAGAAAGAGATACAATCGATTGTAAGTTACGGTTGATCGTAAGTCAGAGAATTTACGCGTGTCAACCAATCAGATTTGCGCATCTAGAACACGTGATCTGACTTACGCTTAATAGCAACTTACAATCGATTGTATCTCTTTCTGCAACGGGGCCCTGAGGTGATAGCATGAATGTAAATTATGTTCTTAAATTTCCCATGAGCCGCATGGAAGGAATGCTCCGCAGGGAGGGAAGATGGAGCACACAATGTGTGATTGCCTGCATTATAACCCATGACCAGGGTAACCATAGTGTACAGCGCTTTATAAAGATGATGTTGTATCATATTAGACGCAGTATAAATCGAACCTTTTTTTAATTATTATATTGGTTTTAATTATTTCTGTATTCAAGAAATGTAAATGGTTGTAATACACGGACGTTTTAATGTACCAATATATTGCATTTCTTCATGTGTGATTCGCACTTTTAGCTGCCAGACAGGCATAATAAGACCATTTTAATTAATTCCATTTTTATTTCATTCATTTTTTTAACAGGACTTGTCGCTGCACAGACAGACGCTCAGGCGCAGACTAGTCTGGAACAGGATTGGATCATCATTATTGCCATCCTCGGGACCCTTACGTTAATCCTACTCATCGTGCTATTCATCGCCTGCTGTCACTTTTGTGGCCGGCGACAGGAGGAATACAAATAGTTCTTTACTCTAATTGTAGATAATACTGAGTGCCTAAAGGTTATATTGAGTGCGATCTGGTAGATATATACATATTTTAACTACAGTCTGGAGCAGGATAGGATCATTATTATTGCCATCCTTGGGATCTTAACCGTAATCCTACTCATCGTACTATTCATCGCCTGCTGTCACTTTTGTGGCCGGCGACAGGACGAATACAAATAGTTCTTTACTCTAATTGTAGATAATACCGAGTGCCTAAAGGTTATATTGAGTGCGATCTGGTAGATATATACATATTTTAACTACAGTCTGGAGCAGGATAGGATCATTATTATTGCCATCCTTGGGACCTTAACCGTAATCCTACTCATCGTACTATTTATCGCCTGCTGTCACTTTTGTGGCCGGCGACAGAAGGAATACAGATAAATTTAACTATATATACGTTTAGACAATATTGAGTGCGATTTGGTAAATAAATATTTTAACTGAAGTCAGGAGCATGATTGGATCATCATTATTGCCATCCTTGGGACCTTAACCATAATCCTACTCATCATACTATTCATCGCGTGCTGTCACTTTTATGGCCAGCGACAGGACGAATACAATCATGTTTTAAAGATAATATTTGTAAAGATAATATTGAGTGCTTTAATTAACATGTTTAAGATATTATTGTGTGCGTTCTGGTGGATAAAGACTTGAATTGAAGCCAAGCGGATACAATGATGAATTAGGTACCAAATATTCAACAAGACTTATATCTATATCATCATTTTGCAAAATGAAAACATTTAAAAAGTGTTATTTGCCTAATTTATGACAAAAACAGCAGTAAAAGGAACTTTGTCTCACATGACTATTATTTATGTTGGTATTTGTTAGTGTATAAGGCATTTTTTTATGTTTGTCATTCTGCAAAAACAAAATGCGTATCCAGACTGCCTAAACAGTTTGTTTTGAAGCAAAAACAAATGATTTACCACCAGAACTCTATATTATCTTGAATGCAATTGGCGTTAATTCACTTCGAATTGAGTACTTTTTCCTGAATACATTATATTTGAAATGTTTAGAAAGCTATATTTAAATTAATTCGAGTTAAAATTTATTTAAATTTTAAGTCAAGTATTGCACTCAAAATGTGAAATGATGCCTATTGATAGAGTAATACAAAGTATAAAAAAGGAAGATATTATTATATTATGCAAATGTAAAATATACATTCATCTGTTAGATTTAATAGTCAAAGGCGTACAATTATATTGTAGGCTAGAATTGAATGTTCAGTTAGTATAGTTAGCAAATATCGTTACCTTGAAATAATAACAGATTTTAGATTTAAGAATAATAGTAAATTAGTCGTTAGTGTGTATGTGCATGTGAATAGTTGTTAGATCAGTGTAGATGGAATATTGAATATTATATTAAATTCGAGCAAGTAATAATTCGAACACGCGTCTTTCTTACATCATAGCCTGTTTTGCTACGAGACCATATTTCTTTCAACGTACCGTTTTAATGACTACGACACCACATTTCTAACAACTTGCCTTGTTTATATTGAGACGATACTCAATTTGAATCTATAGCGACATTTTAGAATGAAAGCTAGTAGTAAATTAGTCTATAATGTGTATGTGAAACGTAGTTATTCAGAATTAAGAAAATTATATTAAATGCAGTGGATCAATAAAAACATAAACATAGTCTTTCTTTCAATTTAACATCTTAAATATGACACAATACTTAACGGGCTTCCATTGTGAAATAGTTTTACCAGCCTTGATATGTTTTATACTATTATTGTTATGCTATTATGTCGTGAATTAGGAAGAACAAAAATGTAAACCCCAAAAGATTGTAATGAGATGCATTTCAGTGTAACATAGACCTAGATAATTTCAAAGTGATTGTATAATTGAGAACTTAGGTTGGTTTTATTTGAAGTGCGATTTGTTCAAGTCAGGAGCTAATACTATTTTGTTTAAACTACATAGCAGTTATAATTATCTACTTTCTAGTGATTTTCCTACATATATATGCTGATATGTTATAATACAGTATACGGCACTATGTACTAGAAATCAAGTAACTATCACAATAACTTTTGCATCGATTAATTTAAATTGTATTCTATACGCCTCAATAAGAGACGGTTTTCTTTAAAAGACTCGATGTTTCCCCTATCTTTGCTATATATAACATTGAATATATTTAAGCATAAGAGTTGTATTTCAAGAATGTAAACTTGCAAACTTGTTGGTGCTTTAGTATGTTATAAAACTCTCCCTTTCTTAAGTTGTACCTCAAAGCAAAAATTATAAATTGACTATAAAGTTTGGATTTCCCAATTCACATGTTTCTTGTTGTTGTTGCTTTTTTGTGAACACGAGCGTTCCGTTTGTTTAATTATCTTTAATTTATTTTAATCACGATTACGTGTAACCATTATTTACAATTTTGCCGTTTCTTTTTTTATTTGCAACATTTAGATAGCCATTTCTCACTAGCAAAACAATACAAATACCTGGAAATGTTATTATGTTGCGTGTCACATTATGTTTTGAGTACAAGTCATTTAGTTGAACGTTAGATTCATTAAAACTAGTTGTCTTAAGAATGGGTTACGTGCAAAGAAATGACAGAGTAAAGACGACAATCTATAGGCTAGCTGGAGTAGTGATACGGCATTTAATTTAAGTAAGGTATTGGGTTTGTTTCATACGGTAATTATTCTGCGGATATTGTTAGGTGACATTTTGTCTAAAAGTAGAAACGTTCTTTCATGATTTGACTTTGTTTTTGTTTCTCTCCTTTGCACTTTGTATTGATTTTTTATATTGTAAATTTTGAAATATTTGTGTTAACACTATAATTTGTATTAACCATGCAACATGTGTCTTATTAAAAGAGCAGATGTCTTTTAAACAAAAGTTATTTTAATGTATATTAATAAAGACAACGTCATTTCTACTCGACGTTGTTTGTTTGCCTCTTTAATCTAATATGATTCATTGTGTCTAATTGTGGTTGAATGAGCTTGTGTTCTGTCCCCCCCCCCCCAAATCAGAAGATTGAATAACGAAATCAATTAAATCTATTCCCTTGTACTGTCCCCACAATGTCCAAGTTTATTATAATTTCGCCCCTTATGTTTGAGGAATTCATGAGTTTAAAGCGTACAACAGTAAACAACATGAACTGTGATATGTATTGAAGTGTAAACGTTAAAATTAAATACATAGCTTCGTATGATTTGTTGGTATAATACGTTTTGTAACGTATGCAATAATGTTTCAAGAAAAAGACGAAATCACTACTTTTAGCAAAAAAGAAACTTTACGGGTATGTAAGCCTACTAATGGAAAGACCAAACGATTGTGTTCGAGGATGACAAATAATTTTCGAGCACCTTAGTTCTTTTTTCTCGCTTACTTGTCAGGAGAAAACGGGAAGTAGGGCTATATAAATTCCGACCAATGCAAAAGTCGTACTTCTCTGTGCTCCTTCACGAAAACAAAATGAGTAATGCTTTTTTTAAAATAATGAACATTAATTGATTTTAGCACAGACACAACGTGGTTATTATCGCACTTAATCAATTAACATCAATTATGTTCCACGAATGTATGTTGAAACATGTGTGCATGGTATAAATATAGAATTCTAATAATTGTTTTACTATAATTATTATCATCACCCGAAAGTTCCGTCTACCGGATACGGTTGACTGTCATCGCAGTGTTTCTAATTAGAGAATAGGCAAAAGGGCGTCGTATTATTAAAGTCAAGATATGATTTTACCCTCACCACCATTATCAGGTATTATTACTGTATAATAATAGCTCATCACGCAGCCTCGGTCACACCATAATTCTTATGTACTAGTTTAGTTTTTGTTTAACTACATTGTAGATAAATATATTACGCAGTAATTGAAAACCAACAGTTACCATTCTGTCATGTTTTGACTGGAAGAAATAAATTTAAACGGCCCATTCAGGATGATGTTTGCATTCAAAAAGCAGCTGGGGAAACAAGTGGGCGCTATTTAGACACTTGAACGATACAAAACATTTTATACCAAACAAAAATTGTTTAATGTTTGAATTTAAAAAAATTATTGTTAAATAAACATTGATAGTGAGGTTATGGGACTCAATTTTTTAAAAACACTTCCATTACCTGCATACACAAACCATATTCTTGAAACGCCCTCTCAACCTATACTTTGCAATGATCCCTTTAAAAAATACCACCTTCCTGGTTAAACAAACACGTTTCGACCGTAGACCTAGCTATTTGTGTAACACAAATATATTAGACATGTTATATGGACGTAAATGGACTTAGTGTTCAATTCCAACGCAGTTAATGCGTGGAAAAGGACTAATAATGAACACTATCAATATCAAGGCATTTTGATTATGAGTTATGCCATTTATTTTAAACTTCTACAATGACTAAAATTAAACCATCCTTGTTGCTGACCAAAGGAAAACATTTTCACAGATCATGCGAAATTAGTCAAGTTTATGGAAATTAGATTATAGGTTTACTTTTTAATATAATTATACGAACATAACAATAAACAAACTTTTGCGAGGACAATATGTCATATTGGATTGTGTTACTCATTGGGTGATAGTGATGTTTAAAACATGAGCACATACTTAGAACTATACTTAGAACTTATAATTTATCATATATCTGACATTCTACAGGAAATACATCGTGCAGTAAAACAATATTTAAAAAAACACAATAATTATGCATGTATTTGGTACTTACTGTTTAGTTTTAAAAATTACCCCAGAAGCCAAATTTGTGGATTAAAATTGTTAGTTAAAGGGGTAGATTAGTTTTGGTAAGGCTGAACTTTAGTAGCCCAAACCTGCACAGTAACATTATAAACTAATAGTTATAACTCCACCATGCTCGAAAGGTATACAAAATTACAAACGACTAAGTCAAAAGCCTGTTATCTTAAAAAAAGAGCCATTAAAACACAAGAGGGCGCTTTTTAAAAAGGCATTGATTTCAACCATTTTTCATACAAAATTATGCATGTGATGTTTTATTGATATAATGATTAAATAGCGAGATCATCGACAACTATTCAAAAAACGCTTTTGAAAATTTTTGAAAAAGTGCAAGCATTTTTTTTTATTTTTTTCTAAAAATCATCTAATTATTTGGGCCCCAAATAATTATAAGATCAGATATATTTATTGATATTTCAGCCGTTTCTGGGTCGATTTTGACCAAATAAAGTTTATTCTGTCATTAAAATTGCATGTTCTCTCAAATTCGACACTCAGTTTTTCATTACCTCACAACAAAATTGTGATGTGCAGCGCCCTCTCTACCAAAACTAAACTACCCCTTTAAATTAACACTTTAACCCAAATTATGATTTCAAAATATATATCAGTTCAAACTATTTCCATCATAGCCATTAAGTAGAGACAAACAAAAAGAAGAAGAAAGGGGAGGAAAGGATTCAGATTAATGGAACTGGCAGAAAAGACAAGAAGATTAATCGAAAAGAAGAGCGAGTGGAAAGGAGCAAGAGAGAAAGAAAGAGAGTGGGAGAGGGGGAGGGGGAGGGGGGAGAGGGGGTGGGGAGAGAAAGCAAGAGGTGGAGAGAGTGGGAAAGAGGGGATGATTTAGAGGGGGAGAGGGTAGAGGGGGGAGGGGGAGAGGGTGAGAGTAATGGAAATTAAAGAAAGGAAGAATAAAAGAAAGGGAGAGAGGACGGGAAGATTGATTAAATGAAATAGGGTGGAGTGTCCTTCACTTGACCCATTGTTACGCAATAGAAAAGTTAATAATGGCGTATTGATCAGCACGTATAGAGTAAATAGACAAAGCTTCTTCGAAGCGTCTTCACTACCACTAGGTAGATAGCGGCGTCAGACAAATCAAGAGAGTGACGGACAGAAACGGGTTCGAGATCGAACCTACAAATATTTGAAGCAGCTCTTAAAATAAAAGCACATTTAGCGACGCCATCGTTAAGCTAACAACCAATCGGAAGCTTTTATGCAAGAAGCTCCAGTTTTCCTTGATAGTAATTATAAGTAAAAGTGAAGCTTAATCAGGTGTCATCATCAACATACTTTGTTCTAATGAGCAAGACACCACCATTAACGCGCGCCGGCCAGCAATCAATTATCATTTAATATCGTCCAGACAGTGAGTGTGTGAATAAAGTCAACGAACATTAATTACTAATAATTAGTGATTTCTCGCGCTACTATGTTTTCCTCCCGTTAATGTGAAGGTTGCTACGGCTCTGATTGAACTACGATTGATCAAGTATTAAGGGGCATTTATTAATAGTCAGGAATAGCGAGGGTCGGGCGCAGTTGGAATTTCTCGAGGAGACATTAATTGTTCTTTGAAATGGAGTATACCCATACATGTCCTAGGATATTCTGCACGGTATAACGGAAGAAGAAGAACAGGAAATCGTTCTCGTATAAAGTGCCAAGTTTTTGCCATACGTTCCGTAACAACTGAAATTGCATTCGATAAGTTACAGAGTGTTGATACTGGTGTGTATGATAATCGGACCAGACATTAAAAAAAAAGAGATGCTGTTATTTTGTCCTAAATAATAATAACACGTATTGTTACTGAGATAACCAAAAACAACGAAAAATGGATCCAGCATCTACAGCTGAACCGGAGCCCGAACCAGCGCCTCAAGCAGAGCCTAGTTCTGAAGGCATGGTCACACTGGGAGAGTTACTGGGTCCGCCATTTGGCCTCATTGGCATTCTTCTTTTCGGTATGGTATTACTTTTTTCTGTGCATTTCATTTTTTTTCTTCCTTTAATACAAACAGTTAACCCGTTACATATACATGTACGTTGCCCCAAAAACGTCATATGAAGACGTTAACATATGTGTTAAAAATACATGACGCTTTTTTTGTTTTCAATAAAGTAAATTATAAATTAATTAAACCATGTAAACGACTGCATATTACATACAAATTAAAATCACCTACATACTGAAATAAAAGCAATTATATCATGCCGTCTGTCAATGTGGGTTGCCATTAATACCATATCACAATTCCGATCGGAGAAAATTTAAACGAATTGTTATCATGATAGTACCTGATTCAATGAGAATGGGCCTGCATTAAACGACCCCCGCTCACTAGATACATACATACCTTCTCAATTTAGGCTTATAGGGCTAAAATGCAACGATGATGAAAGTGGTAATTATATTTCAAAATAGAAATACATATTTCTCAACATTTGCCAGTTTTTGCACATGTCAACAAAGTTAATAGATCCATGTAAGCAACTTCATTCTAACCCACAGTTTGTGGCTATACAAATAGTGTTGATTATTCTACCCATCACCCGAAACAGACTTATGAAACTAGACTGGGTTTCACGAATCTGGGCCAATGTTATTTTAATTATGACTTTAACTCCCTAACGCAAAACAAACTTAGTCTCACTGTTTTAGTCTATAATTGTAGTTTATTTAGTGAGCACTGATTACAAAAACTCAAAAGTATAAGTAAAAACTAAGTGCTTTGTGACATTAGCTTCATTAAATAAAAGAAAATCATTTCATAAGTATGCATATTTTGGGTAATTTCTCTAGATTTCTTTTCTACGCGATACTTAGACCCCTGTGAAAAAACAACTTGTAGCTGACAAGGTCAATCTATCCCATAATAATTATTGTAGAACAAAATAAATGCGTACATGAATAAACACTTAGTTTTAGTTCAATTAAGACATTATGATTAAACCATGATATATATACAAATTACTATTCTCTTTACGTGTAATAGGCATGATATGGATGATGGTGTCGGCATGCTGGAAACGGCGGAAGATGTACAAGATGCAACGTCGTTGTCATGGAAACATGGTGGATGATGTCACACAAAAATCGGCCACGTACAATTTTGGCGACATCGAGATATCCAACGACCATTCCAATCCATGTAAGTCTGACATGTCTGATGTATTAAATAATGTAATCATGCTTGATATCGTTGTAGTTCCACAATTTCCTCAAAATGTATAGGCATTTAATTATATTTAAAGGGATCTATTAACATTGTCAAAATCCTAAGAATCCACTTGGACTTCTATAGTGGTTCCCTCATACCTTGTTGTATTCGTATTAACAATGGAAGCATGGTACAGGTTTGGTTTTTCTGAAGTGTTCAGATGTTAAACTATCCACGTGATAGTCGTAATCGTGTACAAAGTCAGTGCAATGAGTTAGTGAATATCACTTTGCATTTTGGCTCATTACTCGGCCATATAACGTCCATTTAACTTGAAATGTTCACACAATACCCAGTGGACGTATCAGATAACAACAATATACATATTGTAACAACCATTCATCGATTCTTGCACATGTCAACAAAGTTACTAGATCCCTTTAAGATCCATGCAAAATATAATGACATCATGCTGTGCAGATTCATGCCCGTATAGGATGTAGAAATATGGTGTTTGGTTTTCCTTTTATAATGACCGTATATTATTCAGTATGTTTAGTAGCAACTTCCATTTGGATATCAGTCTATTCCAAAACCAACACGATGACAATTGTATGCATTTATGTATTATTTTAGGATTTGTTTTTAGCAATTTCCTTTTAGATATCAGTATATTCCCAAAACAACACGATGCTAAATTGATGTTGCCTGAAATTGAAAATAAATAAGATTTGCGATGCCTGTGAAATTTGACGACGATGTAAATATCGTATAATGACGAGGTTTGCAGGTTTTTTTGTTTTGTTTGGAGGGGGGGGGGGGGGGGTGGGGTCATCAGTTTTGACGCAGATGGACATCGATGCGATACGAGCTTTGAAGCATCACTCCAACCGGCCGTTGTCGCTTCTCGTCATCAACTTCCCTAGATGCCATCATCTCAATCTTAATCTTTAAAATATCTTGGACTGACGATATAACGAGAGTGTCTGGACAAGGAATGAAGGGTGCAACAAAAATGGCACAATATATAGTTGCATGACGTGCTCTCGTGGAGACCACAGCAGCGCTCTGCAACGCCACCCGATGTTGATGATGATGTTTACATGTTTTTGTTGTTGTTTATGTGTTCGTTTGTTTCTTTATTTGTGTGTTTCTGGTCATCTGCTATAAATATGCAATTTGTTTTCAGCATGTTTTTTCGTTTTAGCTATCAGTTTTGAAGCAGATGGACATCGATGCGATGCAAGCTTTGAAACATCACTACAACTGACCGCGGCTGTCGCTTTTCGTCATCAACTTTCCCACCTTCATTTCAATCTCATTTGTAAAAATGACAAGTTAAGCTCTAATTTCTGTTTGCTTGTTTGTGTGTGTGTTTGTTTGTTTGTTTCTTTCTTTGTTTATTAGTTTGTTTGTTTGCTTGTTTGTTTGTGGTTATCGGGTGTTAATGAAAAAAATTGTCTACCTGTTTTATTTTCTGGTCATCAGTTTTGACGCAGATGGACATCGACGCGATGCGAGCCCTGTCGCATCACTACAACCGCCCGATGTCACTCCTCTGCATCCACTTCCCCGCCATCGTCTCGCTCGCACTCTGCCCCTGCCTGCTCCTCCTGCGAGTGAACATAGCCAACGCCTTCTGGCCCGGTGGGATGCCCAACATCAACGACGGGCTAGGTGAGATCATTCATTAGAGCTGGTTCGGTCTTGTTTCAACCAAATGGCCAACATATTAATGTCTTGATGTGTCAAAAGTTGACTCAAACAATAATTATCATTAGATATGTTAGAGGTGATATTTTCTTAAGAATTACGATGCACATACCAATAACCTACTGTGAGTGTATTTTGGACATGTTGGATGACAAGGCAGATAATGCCACAAGTTTGTGGTTTTCAAATGAGATTGTGAAACTTGCTTCTATGCCAACTGTGGCCAACTCTGGTCAATGCTTTCTGGCCTGGGGGTGACCAAAATCAACAACGGGCTAGTTACGAACTTTCATCAGACTCGTTTGGTGTGAATGTTCTGAGATGAGAAATTACAGTGCCCATACTCACGACCTAAACTGATCGCTCTAATTGATGCTAAGTTTATTTTAGGGCACACATTGCCACAGCGTTAACATGGTTAAAGCTCATTTCTTCACAACTGTAACCTTTACTTTTACTTCCTGTTCAAAAGCGTACTGTGCAGACTGCAGATACATAATTCAAAATGTTCAAGCAATTCATTCTTGATTACATTCAGTAATCAAATATTCAAGGAACATGTTGCTTTCAGATAGGCCTACTGCGATCCTTAGTATAATGTTCAAGCAACTACTATTAAATAAGTTCGAGCACTTCTTCAACAAATTAATGAGTGTTATATTGTATATTTATAACGTTTAATATTCACTTCATCATCCTTTTTTTGTTCAATTATATGTTCTTACAGCTTGCTATCTAGCTCCAGCTGGGCTAGTTTACGCGTAAGTTTAATTCGTTTATTCATATGATACTTCATAATAGTATTCATTTGGTAATGTCCACATTCCTTCGGACAAGAAATTGTTATCATTATATAAACAATTACATGTTTTCTATATGTGTCTATAAAGGTGTAATAATGTATGTTTAATTATAAGTCAGTCTCAAGCATGTAGCATTCATACTTTGCTAAATATTAAAGAGACATTTCCGGTAATATTGTTAATGTCTTAGGTATCACAACTAGGCTTAATATATTTTATGAAAGACCATGCTTTCCAGCGAAGTTAAAACTTTATTGACATTCATTATCTCACTTGTGTCTTATTTCAGAATCACATTTGGTTTCACATTCCAATCGGTTCTTGAGAAGCAGCTGGCGATCACGAACACAATATCATCAGAAGTCGGCCTGCTGGACCAAATCCTGATTCTGACGTCACAGATGACGTCACTGACGAGAGAGGACAGACTAAAGGTGAGTTCCAACATAATATATAAACTACCCAACGGGCGATGCATGAACATCTTCGACTTCGGAACTGAAGTTCTTTAAATGGTACCGGAATTAAGACAATTGTTAAAATCCCTAATGCATATGATTTCGTGTTAATTTTAGTAACAATATGTGTTACCCGGGCCTTTATAAAATTGAAAGATTATACAATACATAAGTTGCTGGGTTAGTCAACGTTTTGATACATTTTTAATCTAAACATTAAATGATAGCTATAGCATATACGAATTGATTGATACATTCAATAATATTAATTAAAACAGATATACAAGTTGGTGAAGACGGAGATAGTGTCCATCATGCAACAAGTGACCGGGCAGCGGGGCATGGGAGTGAAGGACTATCAGCACGAGTACTCGGCCGGCCAGATATGGGGCGTGATCGACATACTGCAGGAGGATGGCCGAAAACTGGGGGACAACTGCGACGCCACGCTGATGGTACGTGACGACACATGACATGAACAATTAAGGGGCGAATTACAAATAACTCTCATACTGTCGATATTCTACCGTTTGTTTATTCTTGGAAGAGGATATAACTGGTCATTTGCTTCTCTATGTCAAATATTTCCTATTTGAACTCGAACAAAAAAAGTGTTTTTTTCCTTCAAAATGTGTGTATTATATAGCATCATGTCAACAAATATCCACATGATAAATGTTACATGTCCCATACAAACATTCTTCAGTCTGAACTAATCGAGAATAATATATGTTCTTCCTTACCATGCATGCTTACATTTTCCTATAAAATCCCAATCGCACACGTTCCCGTGTCGGGAACATAGTGTAATGCCACATAATAGCAATATATTTCGATAGGAATATATATGGCTATTCTTGGGTAAACCACCATTACGGGAACGACACATTGTGAGCAGCATTCACACAAAATCAATACGCCGTATAGGCAATAACATCATCACATCACAAGGTTATAACATGACAGAAATAAGCTTGTTTTAATGCTAACAAATATCTGACCTATAATACACACTTCAAAAGATTGGTTTGAAGCAAATGTGCCTGTAGGCTATGTGTGACATTCTTAAAATTAATCAATAGTCCTGTTTTGGGAAAATATTGGAAAGCATGTTTAGCTATATTATCTAACCATGGGAGCAGCACATTGCAAGAAGCATTTACAACATAAATCAATACGTCCTATGCACTATATCCTCACATTACAAGGTTAAAATGACTGAAATAAACATGTTTCTAATGTTGACAAATATCTCACCATAATACATATTTTAGAAGGTTGGTTTTGATGATAATTTGCCTGTAGGCTAATCAATATTCATGTGAAGTCAAAACATACCTCCCCCGGCCTTTACCTCATAGTGTTACACAGAAGAACACAAAAATCAATATTCTAGCAACAATGCGTGTATTCGTTCCTTTCTTGAGATTACTATATGAGGCGAATCCTTAACAAGGCTAATATGCCTACAACCGACACTCGACCACATAATATATAACAATATGCGACAAAAATATTGATTAAATGTGGAGATGGGGGGGGGGGGGGGGGGGGCGGAGCCAAACTGGTACTATACCCGTTATATAACGATCGGGACAATAATGTTGTCTCGCAGAGTTCACATGAACAAATGATACTACCCCATTCCTTCGTTTATCTTTTATCATTACATTATTGTGTACATGGCAAAGCGTTTAATGTGTAATTTTGTATTGTGTTACTACTAGTATTCTAAATGGCTTTTTGTGTTTTTTTTCCTTCTTAACAAGCAGTATGAGAAGTACATTTAAAACTCTTAGTAACTTGTATCTGAAATCTAGGTCACAATAATATATATTATTATTATTTCTGTTTTGTCCTTACTGTTTATCGAGAGAAACATTGTTAATACATGTATTTGTATGTTTTACGTACTTCTAAACTATATTCCAGTTATTATTTAGTGTGCATGTATTATTTGTTCGCACTGTCAATGGCAGAATGCGAATTTATTTTCATCTTCCGCCATGGACCTGAGTTTCAACCCCTTCTTTGTAACATTCGAATGATTTTAATAAAGTAAAGATGATTTATAAAAGTGATTAATTTACAATCAGAATATTTCAGTTTTATAACTGATATAATTGTTTTATACCATTACATTATTATAGTCTGTTTTGTTCTCCCCCTCTCTCCCCCTCTATTTATCCCACCCCCTCTCCCTCTCTCTCTCCTTTTCTTTCCCTCCCTTCCTCTCGATACCCTCTATTCCTCTTCTCTGTCATTTGCCCGCTCCCTCTCTTATATATATCTCTCATCATAATGAATCCATTTAATTTGACTTTCTCCAGGACAAAATAATCAGCAACATTCAGGAGCTGTCAACGTGTGGCACACAGCGTCACATGATCCTGCGCTATACCGTTCACTTTCTCCTCTGGTTTTTCCTCGAGATGCTTGGTTTCTTTACCTTCCTCGGTGTCATGCTGATTAAGGTGTGTTTTAGTTAGTGGATAAGTTAGTTGGATTAGTTAGTAGGTTACTTAGTTTGTTTGTTAGTTGGGTAAGTGAGTTTTGTCAGTGAGCGAGTTAGCTTTTTCGGTGTTAGTTAGACTAAGATAGTCGGTTAGTGATTGCATGGTTAGTTAGTTGACTCGATGGTTAATTAATGAGTGAGTCAGTTAGTGAATTAGTTAGTTAGTTAGTTAGTTAGTTAGCTTTCGTCACATGACCCTCCGCTACACCCGTGCACCCTCTCTTCTGGTTTTTCCTCGAGATGCTTGGTTTCTTTACCTTCCTCGGATTCATGCTGATTAAGGTTAGTTGGTAAGCTAGCTAGTTAGCTAGTTAGTTAGTTATTTAGTAACTGTTAGATAGTTAGTTAGTACGTTAGTTAATTAGTTAGTTAGTTAGTTAGTTAGTTAGTTAGTTAGTAAGTAATGTAATTAGTTAACAGGTTAGGTTGTTGGTTTGTTAGTTGGTTGGTTAGTTGTTAGTCAGTTAGTTGTTAGTTAGTTAAGTAGTAAGTTAGATGTTAGTTAGTAAGCCAGTTAGTTAGTTAAGTATTACCTAGCTAGTTAGTTAGTAAGTTAGCCAGTAAGTGTCAAATTAACCTCCGCTACACCGCGCACCCTCTCCTCTGGATATTTCTCAAATGCTTGGTTTATTTTCCGCCCTCGGTGTCATGCTGATTAAGGTTTTAGTTAGTTGAATGGTTAGTTAGTTAGTTAGTTAGTTAAGTAAATGAGTATTGACAGTAAGTTAGCTATTTAGGGAGTTAGGCGTAGTTAGTTGGTTAGTATGTTAGTTATTCAAATATGTAATTGGTTAATTAGTTAGTTAGTTAGTTAGTCAGCATACATTCTAGCAAACAGTTATTCAATGTGCTTAGAATGTTACCTGTTTGATTTGTTAGTTGATTAGTGGATGAGCGTTAGTTAGTTAGTTAGTTAATACATGTGTTGATTAGTTTGTTAGTTATGTAGTTAGTGGGCCTTGTATATGTAAGATACTTGTTGATAGCTGCTGATGAATATCGATATTGGGCACTATGAAATCATAACAATATCATTTATATGTTATTTCTCCAGACATTCTCTGCGAAGATGGATCTGATGGTGTGCATGACCACGGTGTTCTCCATCAGCCTCCTGTGCTACGTGGTCGCCGATCTCGATAACCCGTTTGCGGGTTATTTTCGGGTACGTAACGGACAAATTATAGTTGCTTGTTTATTTTAGTAGTTTCTCAGTTTTTATTTGGTTGTCGTCATGCTTTTTTCTTTCTTTCTTTATTTGTGTTGTATGTATGTTGGTTGCTTGCTTGCCCTTGATTATCTGCGGTCTGTCTGTTTGTCCCTCGATCACTCTCTCTCTTTCTCTTACACATACATGTATATAGTAATATATATATATTAATACAATATATCATAATCATATCTAAGTTTTAGTATCTAATACTCGTTGCATTTATAATTTTCAACATTTTAAATCACCTTCCTTCCCCCTCATCCTTTCTTGATGTTTTCATGTTTTTTATAATTATTTGTTTACACTCATCAACTTTTTCTTAAGACTACAAATTACAAAACATGGTATAGATAGCTCCGGGTTTGTTCTTAGTCTAATATATGCTTTTGTGTGATATCATTATTTGTATACATGACATATTTTAAAATTCTCGTTTAAATTTTCTTCCACATTTCGACAACAGGTTAAACTAAATACCCTGTGGTACCTGGTGGGCAAGGCAGAGCACTTCTATAGTCAGGAAAAGGAGAAAATCAGCGAGTTTGTCATCAAGAGGTCGTCAAACAACTTCAACGGGATCAACTAATTAAAGAAGGCAAACGACGCCATAGCTGTCACGATGTCTTTGCATAATTATATCGGCTCTTTCTGCACTGTCCTACCTAGTAAACGGTTGGATACCGTATATGAAAATGAAAATGATCAATGGCCATTGGGCCGGCTTCGCCGGAAAATCCATTTCGAGAGCTCCGGATTGATTGATTCATCCATTTTATTTCGAATTCAGTAAAAAAAAAAAAAAAAAAAAACAGGTTATAAACATTTACAATGTACATATAAAAATCAACTTAAATATGTGAAACAAAGTAATAACATTTAAATACAAATTGTTGGAAAATGAAATAGGGTGTATCAGTAAAAGCCTATGTGGCTTTACAAGTAATTGATACACCCATGAATTTGATCGACCAGTGTCCTAATCATTATGTTAGAGAGGTCGTAGAGGCTTATAAGGCGGTACATCCCAGAAACCCTTTCAAAGTATTGCTCGTGATAGTCAGTAGCGACTTAGTTATTTATTGACACATTTTGTAAATAGTTTAATATTCTATGCGATCATCCAATGATAATTCAAGGTGTATTCTATAATAGTCATTGAACATGTATTTACAATCTTGTCAATGTGACGAAATTAAAATGTATAGTGTTCTAGATCTAGTAGAAAGATTGCCGTTTACACATTATTTTGTTTTTTAGTCGATGTTGAATTTGTATTGAGAACCTATATAACGGATTCGTTTTCATTAAAGGGACTTAGTAACATTGTCGAAATCCTCAAAACTTACATTACGTTTCACTCAAGTTAGAAAATATCCGCTTCTCAGGCCTGAGGAGAGGTTGAGAGATTCGTGCCTCTAGTAGAATTTTATCACCGTTTACACCGTTCTTATCGGTTTACTGCGTGTAACCGGAGGAGATTATCTCTATAATACCACTAGGTCTCGGGGGGCAGTTAACAGGGCATGGAATGTTGACGAAAGCTATTAAAATGGTTGAGTTGATTTCCACCGTGGTGGAGATCACGGCTAACTTAGTGATACGTAATGACTTGGAACCACTGGCGTAAATCTGTCCGGAAAACACAATGCATTGGGGGGTCGAGCAATTGTTCACAAACGGTTTGTGAACAATTGCTCGACCCCCCAATGCATTGTGCTTTCCGAACAGATTTACGCCAGTGCTTGGAACTATAGTGGTTCTCTCATACCTTATCATATTCATATTAACAATAAAGGCACGGGCAGGTTTCGGTTTTTCAAATTTCCATTTCATTCAAAAAATATTTACGATTGAAGTGTTCAGATATGAAGTTGTCTATAGGATAATTTCATGCCGTTTACAAAGTAAGTACAATGAGTTAGTGAATATCACTTTGCATTTTTGCTCATATCTGAGCCAAAAAACATCCAATTAACATGATATTTTTACACATTACTTTGTGGACATATCAGATCAGTCCAATACACATTTTATTAATTACTCATCACTTTTTGCACTTGCCAACAAAGTTACTAGATATCTTTAATAACATTTCATCCCACACGGTGGCGCAGGCTTGATTGTGCAGGATGGCGAAGAAATGAATATACAGTACACGACGGAGCGAGTTATTGAAACAACACTACGAGTATGCCGGAGTCTCGGAGACAATTGACATTGTAATAAGAATTATATTATCGAAAATAATATCGCTAGCAGTGGCGTAGCTACGGGGGGGGGGGCACGGGGGGGGGGGGGGGCACGTGCCCCCCCAATAATTTCGAAAAAACAATAGAAAACATAAGGGGCCATTTTTTGAAAAAACAAAGAAATACATAAGGTGTGCCCCCCCAACAATTTTCGTGCCCCCCCAATCAGTCCGACCACGCTACGCCACTGATCGCTAGTGATATTCGTTTGTCTCGCAATGTATGGTCAACATGGAATCTAAAAGATCACGACATTTCCATGTTGACCATACATTGCGAGACAAACGAATATCACTAGCGATATTATTTTCGATACTATATCCGCAATGAGTAATATATTTACCATTAAGAATTATATTGTTTTATAATATTTCTCTTTATATTCATAAGGTAAATGTATCTATATAATATATGTATGGACATTTTTAAAAATCTATTAGGATACGATGTTCTATTTATTGCCGCGAAAATTAAGGTTGTGAGTAATGTTGTTAGCGACTATCCAGACGATGTTTTTCCTTACATTAATAAAATAAATGATATTATATCTTCATTTATATAATAATTGTATACTTGTTAAACTGCTCTCAATAGTCATTTAGAATGCCAAAATGTATATAAATAATGTTAATAGTTACAGATAATGAGTTGTTTTAATTAGGAGAAAAGTTATATTGCTATATCAAATCAATTGTTTAATTATGTCATTATTTAAAAGTTAAAAGTAAGTTTGAAATGCTATTGCCTCTAGAAAATTAAGTGTTAAAAAATCAATGCAACAATAATGGTTTCCTACTTGACAATTGTGTTTCTGCTTTTCTGCCTAAGTACAGTTAAATAAACGTATAGGACAGCATATCTGAATTAAAAGGAAAAAGACAAAGCCTTTTGCGTTTTGTTATATCATTCGAAAAGTACATGTACACAAAGCGATTGCTCCATCCCATGTAACCATTATCATCACAGGACAATAACACAACAAGTATGCAAAACAAATCTGAACTGGTGTTTTATCTTTTGATCTCACAAAGCTGACAATACTTGAAGACAGTGGCGTGGCCAAGGGAGGGGTGGGCGAGATTGGGGGAGCACGTGCCCCCCCCCCCTGCCAATGAATGATCTTGACAAAAACATAATACCTAAGGGGAAATCCTTCAAACCAGAAATACTTAAAGAGATCGAGTGCCCCCCCCCCCCCCCCCCCTCCCATCAGTTCTACCACGCTACAACAATTTCAGGGGTGACAATTGTTACTCAGATCATGACGATTCAAATGATGGAACAAAATATTGGAATATCATTTATTGGAGAAAAAAAAAACGTTGGTCAGACCTCCACAACTAATACTACCGTTACCTTAAAACACACACACACAAACGCATGCACGGACACACATAAACACACATACCAGTCCATGACCATAACAAACAAATTTGAAACACACATGCACACACAGTGTGTCACACACACACACACACACACGGAAACACGAGTCCACGACCATCACAAACAAATATGCGTCACTTATAACCAAAAATTAGTAAGATTATTAGATAAATACTCCATACTTCTTAAAAGAACATTGATTTTATTTATTTACATAGCTTCTTTATTATTACTCCACATTCCACAAGTCAACACTGTAGAACATATGACATGAACAATACAAAAAGTAAATGGTCCTGTACAGAGGCATGACTACAAACAGAATATCATATAGTAGCACATGTTACTACAACTGCTAATAGTTAAACCAATGTCATACTTATTTATAAACCTGTATCACATAACTCACTAAAGTCCAGGTACAACTGCAATTACATTAAAGGGCAATGCAACTCAAGAAAAGAGTTAATACTACTGTATACATCGTAATATTCCTGTTTATTATATGTAACATTACTCCGACTCAGATTTCTGCTTTGGAAGAAAAATGTGAAAACTCTATTTACGCGAACCCTGGAGGCCGCCATTATTAGGTTTGTACGGACCTCAGTCAATGATATGCATTAATGCACTTCAATAGCACCTATTCAAACCATTGTCTGAATACTTGTATATAAGATGCGCATATACAAGTATTCAGACAATGGTTTGAATAGGAGCTATTGAAGTGCATTAATGCATATCATTGACCGAGGTCCGTACAAACCTAATAATGGCGGCCTCCTGTGTTCGTGTAAATAGTGGTAAAGCCTATAGAGTTTTCACATTTTTCTTCCAAAGCAGAAATCTGAGTCGGAGTAATGTTACATATAATAAACAGGAATATTACGATGTATAAAGTAGTATAAACTCTTTTCTTGAGTTGCATTGCCCTTTAAGGGGACCCAAGCGCTGGCATTTTCGCATGCCGTTACCGATAAGTGCATAATTCCTGTCACTTCTAGTCATATATTTCCTCTTGGGTATCACTAATAATGGAACTAATCATATTTTCAACTAGATGGATCTTCGACTGCGTGCAGTCGAAAATGATGCCTCTGCCATTACGCGATTTATTTATATCAAGCCCAAATCAACATGTACACTGAATTAATTCTGTCAACTCAATTTTGATGGCACTCTGTCTTTTATATCTTGACGTATCACAATTATGAGCTATTAGTGACCTTGACCTTTGACCTCATGACCCCCAAAATCTAATCAGTTCATTGGCTCTCCAAGATACATACATGTACCAAGTTTGGTCAGAATCTGTCAATCCGTTCTTGAGATAATGCGATCACAAGCTATTTTCGCATATATAATGAGCTGTGACCTTTGACCTCATGACCCCAAAATCTAATCAGATCATCGTCCCCCCAAGATACATACATGTACCAAGTTTGGTCAGAATCCGTCAATCCGGTCTTGAGATAACGTGATCACGAGCTATTTTTGCATATATAATGAGCTCTGTGACCTTTGACCTTTGACCTCATGACCCCAAAATCTAATCAGATCATCGTCCCCCCAAGATACATACATGTACCAAGTTTGGTCAGAATCCGTCAATCCTTTCTTGAGATAACGCGGTCACGAGCTATTTTTGCATATATAATGAGCTCTGTGACCTTTGACCTTTGACCTCATGACCCCAAAATCTAATCAGATCATCGTCCCCCCAAGATGCATACATGTACCAAGTTTGGTCAGAATCCGTCAATTCGTTCTTGAGATAACGCGATCACGAGAACGGGACGTACGGACGGACGGACAACCCGAAAACATAATGCCTCCGGCAACTTCGTTATGGAGGCATAAAAACCACTATCATCTGTTTTGACTGAACACTGGAGGCTGCCGTGTTGCAAACCAGTACCACATGAAACGTCATTTGATTGACAATAACAAGCGGTTTACGTAACCACTGACATAGCAGCAGATTCAACAACATCGTTATGTTTCCCGCTTTTGTTAGTGCATGCTCAGATGCGCTCAGATGACATTTCCATTATTTCCATTGATTAGTTATACCCAAAAGGAAATATATGACTAGAAGTGACAGGTATTATGCACTTATCAGTAAAAGAAAGCAGGCAAAAAATTCCAGCGATTTGTTTCCCTTTAAACATTAATTTAATGACAGAATCAAGCATTGTGTGATAGCACTTGCAATTGATTGTAAGTTCTAATGACAACTGTACACTGCCAAAGTTCATAATGCTTGATTTATGACACTTTCATGACTGAATGCTGCCTAACCTTTATACATTAGAGATGTTTATGTACTGTAGTCTTACCCTACCCCTAAAAAGAAAACGTTTACAAAGAATACAACATAATAACATCAACAAAATACATTTTAAATTAACAAATTACTAGAAATCACTTCCCTTATTTGCAGCCTATCTATTATTTATTCTGTGTATTGAATAGGAATTAGTTTCTAAAGATTAACTGTGCTCACTTTATAATTTAAAAATAAGAATATGTCAGTTCTTACTCTACAAAACAAATTATGAGAAACACTGACAAAAAATATGGCTACATATATCAAAGTGTTGTCCTCCCTTTTACCATAAGACGTTATGCATGCTCAATGTGTTATGCAATCAATCAAGCCACATTTAAAGACTATCATATAGCGTCCAGTACCTAATAAGGTACACAGTTGACTCATAACGACTTCCACTACATTCTAATACTTCATTTCATATGGCAACTGACCCTTACAGTGTTTATATCAAAAGAGGGCGACATTCAATACTGCTTCACTGAATATGAAACATCATCAGCAATCTTATCTTCCAGTTTACAAACAAAATGCACAGAGATATTCAAAAACATATTTAAACCCGTCTCTATAGCAGCCAACCTGCCTATAGTGGCCACCAAAGTGATCCCCTGCAGAGAAAACCGATGTTATGGAACACGTCTAAAGATGTCACCCGTCTATAATGACACTATTCTTCTTTCCTGTAGGTGGTCACTATAAATACACAGGTTTGACTTAATATTATTTAAATATAAAGCAGGAATCCAGGAAACCAACTACCAATTTTAATAGATCTATTGAACAGATTATTTTGTCATGAGGGGCTATACATTTATATGTGGTCTCTTCATTTCTGGGGCCATTGCAGTTTGATGAAGACCAAGACATTTTCGGGAAAGGCTTACACTGTTTAAATAATTCAATATGGGTAAATGCTCCATCATAAAAAATGTATACAAACATGTACCATTAACCATTGTATAAAATAATGTGCAGATACAGTTACTATGCTGTGATAAAAAGTGAGATGGTATTTACTAGCATATCCATTATTAACAATTGTGTCTACCTTTTGCTTATAGCCAAGGATCTTATGGATAAATAATAAATATACTTCTGAAATGGATTTAATTGATTAACAATAATACAATAATGTACTGCTAATTGCTTAGCAATCTCAAAAGATATCCAGAATACAAGATGTACATGTTATTTTGTATTGATTAATGATAATTTTAAAGCCACACAGATACAACCATTATTTAATAATGGTTTATCCTGAAAAATAGTTGTGAATTTCAGTTGGATTCTTATTGAAACAAAAGGAATTTAATATGTCAATCAATATTAATTAGTGCATGTATAGTACATTGTATATTTCAGAGGAGGAGAGTTAAGTCTTGTACACCAAGTTCTAACATGTATGTTAATGATACCAAGGTTTAATGTTGGGTACCACAGTTTGGTCATCTAAGTTAGCTAAACAATATCCACAAAATATGACAGCTCAAATTGATTGCAAGAACGTGAAGTGCCCATTTGAATGCACTATGGAGCTGGGTGCTTTGCACACATGAGGTGCAATCTTAAACACTTAAATATCAGACAATTTCTTTTCCTATTTTTACTCTCTCTCAAATACAAAATATGATGACTTACTACACTGCTCCGACGTACAATATATATCTTGACTGTGAAGACTACAGAACACTTGATATCTTTTCTTGGGGTGTTGCAATCAATTGCAAAGTTGCAATTAATCGCAAGTCAGAAAATGCCCTTATCTGCGCAATTCTGATTGCTAGGATGCACATATTTTCTGACTTGCGTTTAATCACAAATTTGCAATTTATCGCAACATCAGCTTAGTCTCATAAAGTTTTGTGTGAGCATTCAAAAGATCTAACACCTAAGACTGATTACATGAAGATTCCTTCTTAAAATTTGAAAGTAAAAAATACAGCAAATTTCTGCACTGCATGTGCAAAAAAGACGAGCTCAAATTATCAATGAAAAGATGAAGAAATGTTTTTGTTTTCACCCTCAAAAAGGTACTTTCATCTCCTATATATTACACAAGGAATGGCGGCTCCAATTTATTATATCTTGACCGTAAAGACCACAGGCTTCTGAGTGCTGGAGGCTGAGCTTTTCTTGAATAGGGCCTTCGTCACCACCGCAGGGTCTATTCCAGAGGGCACCCCACCCTTGGGGAAGGTGTCGATCGGCAGAGTGGGGTTGTTCTCTGGACGCATGGTTCTGTCAAGGGAAATGAGAATGGAGACAATTGTCAACAAAGAGAAGAAGGATGATGAATAAGTGGGAAATAGAGAGAAAAGAACTAGAAGTTTATGAAATAGACCATTATTATTCAAAATGCTACGATGCTTTCCACATCTAGACTGCCCACAAACGGGTATTGGGACCCCAACAAAAATATAAATATGAATCATTAAAAGTGCTGTTCAATGGAGGAAAATCAACATCTGATAAAGTTTGTAACAGTTCAATCGATCATATATGATAAATATTGTCATTGTCATGACAAAAAGTATGAATATAACCTGTCATACATGTGCAACTGGGATTATTTGTGACCTGTTGCCACAAAACCCTATCATTGCATAAGGTTGTTATGACTGAAGTGTAACAAGTTATATATCACCGGAAACCCAAGATTTCTGAGAATTAAGTAATACCCCAAATCATAAATTTAAAATATTTTGACTTTATTATGGTACTGTAGTGACAGGCTACATTTGTGCATTAATTTTCTAAAATGCCCTCAACCTCGCCTTACTGAGAGTGTTCGGTGCAGTGCGATGACCGGCGGCCTCTGGGCGTCGACATTGCGACTTTATTAATTGGGGTTTTGCGGTGAAAGTTTACATTTGTGCATTAATTGTCTAAACTGCCCTTATCCTCGACTTACTTGAATCTGTCGCTGAGAGTGTTCGGTGCTGTGCGATGACCGGCGGCCTCCGGGATGGTGCTTGTATCTAGCTTGCACTGCATGGGCTTGCCGTCCAGCTCACGGTTGTGGTAGGTGCTGATGGCCTGAATGGCCTCATTCCTGCCTCGGTACATCACCTCGGCCAACCCCGGTCGCACCATCCGTGCTTTCTGAAGTTCCCCAATGGCACCAAACAACTCCTGAAAATACAGGCAGGGGGAAATATTGCACGATCAATTTTTTGTGTACAAATATTTATTGTTGATAATTAGTATTTTCTTTATTATATTACAACCTTTGTACTTTGTATACATATTGCTTTGAAAAAGTGTGGAAATTAATTCATCAAACAAGGCCATAGCCGTAAAGTGTCTCGCCCACTTGCGCGCACTTGACCTCATTTGACCGTTGACCTACTTATGTGACCTTTGACCCCAGAATATCATGGAGGCCAATATAAGGCACCTACCAATCAAGTTTGGTTACAAACGGATGCAGGGTTGGAAAGTTACCAACCCTAATAGACTCTTGCAGGTAAAACTTCACATTGACCCTCAATTGACCTTTGACCTACTTATGTGACCTTTGACCCCAGAATATCATGGAGGCCAATCTAGGGCATCTACCAATCAAGTTTGGTTACAAACAGATGCAGTGTTGGAAAGTTATCAACCCTAATAGACTCTTGCAGGTAAAACTTCACATTGACTCTCATTTGACCTTTGACCTACTTATGTGACCTTTGACCCCAGAATATCATGGAGGCCGATGTAGGGCATCTACCAATCAAGTTTGGTTACAAACAGATGCAGGGTTGGAAAGTTATTCAAATTTGTGTAAGCGTCACGGACAGACGGACAGACAGCGGACGGACGGACAGGCTCGACAACAATTTGGATCCCTTAGTCTCCCTCCACCTACGGTGGGCTCGACAATAAAATCAAGGATTGCAGTCACCATTTCCATCCATGGCATGTGCTCCGTCAACAATTGCTCTGCTATTAATTTTCCCTGAACCAGCAAAGAACCCTTATCAAAATCCTAACACCAAACCATTATCCCAACCAAAACTTTCACTAAAACGCTAATGTTGCAATTTATAAACATGATGTGTCATCACCAAAAATCAAACTCATGCACTCTAGATGACGTCTGAATGGATATATTCAATAATCCCTTGAATTCACACTCAACTTACATTTATTAATACAGTTTTTAAACTTTTTATGTAGCGCATAACACACTGAAAATGCATATCCCTAGCCTAATCTCTTGGTATTATTACCCTGGCCCCATATTCATGAAACCCCGCTAGCTTAGTTCCTTGCTAAGTGTATTTTTGATGTGCAGTTTATTGAGCAACAAATATTTTACCTATTCCCCAACCAGGGTCAACTTGGTAAGCCTTAGATACCCGCTAAGTAAACCTTTGTTAGCAACTAAAATATCTTGCGAAATATTCTTAGCCACGTCATCCAAAATAGACTTAGCAAGTAACTAAGCTAGCAGGCTTTCATGAATATGGGCCCTGATTGTTATTGATACAGTTCAAACCTGTACAATCATCTTGCTCATCTTAACTCCCCGGGTTGCAAGCTTTTTTTTTTTTTTTACTGCATTCAAGATTAGAATTTCAAGTAAAATGATGGAATTGTGTTGCCTACCTTGATGTCATCTTCTGTAACTGTGATCTGGAGGTTTGAGATGATGAGTCTTGTTCCTGTGGAGACGGGTGCCGCCATCTTTGGAGTGTATCCCTGGAAAAAAGAAAATAACATAATAACTCATTTAAATAACCAACATCATAAAAATAATTCAACATATCTTTTTACAAATTATGTTCAACGTGGGATGGATCATGGAAGAACACTTAATTTTGAGATCAGAATTGTTTTAGAGAAACGCATTACACTGATACACAATTGATCTCTTCCCCAAATCTTATACTTACACTGTAACTTCACAATAATCAAGGTAACATTTGCAAAGCACTTTACGATAATCATTTGAAATAAATAAATTCCCAAATAAGATTTAAGCTTTAATTTGTAAACTGTCAACTATAAAAAATCTCACTCCTCTATTGACAAAAATTGCAAAATGGATAAGGCTTGGAATGCAAGAATGAAATAATTCAAGTTTATCTCATGCTGTCATTCTCAGATTGAACATCTAGTTGCCCTAGTGGGCCAAGTGAATTTGAATTTGTATGAAATTTTACTGGACCCAGGCAAGCAGGCATTTATGTCCAGCCAGGGGGGGGGGGGGTGTCCGTTGATTTTTTTTAAAGCCGAGACCAACAAATTTCAACATTTTTGAGGCCAAAACCGTAATTCTTCACAATTTTCGAGGTCGAGCCCAGGTTCCTTCCAAAATTTTGAGGAAAAGACCATCGCTAATGATGGTCGAGACCGCTAAAAAGTGGTCTCGAGACCAGCTACAATTGGGAAAGGGGGGGGGGGGGTTCAAACCCTCCAAAACAGCAAAAAAAAATTAACCCCCCCCCCCCCGGTACGCCTATGTACTACTCAGTCTCATATGGACGTTACCATACTGTTGTGTGTCGCAGTCAATGCATAGACAGTACATGGCTGGCACGTTTAGTTGCCACACCAACACATGGATCATCTACAGTATGTACTCTTTGCTACCAAGAACTTGTGTGTATGGTATTGTTTAATGGTCACACTGCATAGTTTGATCATGTAGATGTGGTTCTTACTACGCCTAGTTCTTACAAAGATTTTTGTTGTTTCTGTGTTACTTACCCATGTCCTCTCCTGAGGTGGTGGAGGGTCAGGCATGCGGCGCTGGACCTTGGGTGGATTGGGCAAGCGCTGGCCTATTAAGTCATCATCCAGATGGGGATAGTCTACCACAGGTCTCTGTGTAAAACAATAAAAACGTGTACATAATTAATATATATTTGAAATTCTATCTTCAAGTCATTAAGAACTTCACTTTAAAACTCACTTAATTATATTGTTTGATAATTCCATTAACTTTGATATTGCTACTTTCCCCTTTTCTTTTCTACCACAAACAAATTGCACCAACTACAAATAGGGAAGATCTTTAACTAACTAATACAAAACAATTACTTGTAACGTTTGTTTGCTTTAATTTCATTTGCCTTTAGTGCTTTTAATTAGAAATGCTCATTACATACCTGTAACAATACTTACAGAATAAAAATATGTAAACAACTTATCTAAAACATATATTTTGAATATGTCATGGAACAGAAGAAAAGGAGAATGTTTGATATGACAGAGAAAGATGTTCAAGTGATTTAGCACACAAATGTAAGGGGACTGACTTAATTTAATGTTGAATTTATGTTGATAATTAATTGTTATGATTATGCACATGAATCTATCTATAGTTAAACATTGAACTAAAGAACCAACCTTCTGGGGCTGCGGTACAGCCTTGGTGACTCTCAGAGTGCTGGCCCCAGCTAGGAGAGGGTTGGCCTGGCGGGGGGAGGGGGCCATTCTCTGGGAAAGTTGCTGTGACCGCGTTGGAGGTGACCGCGCTGGAGGCGACCGCGTTGGAGGCGACCGATCCCGCCTGGAATTTCTAATGGTGATCTGGGTCTTGTTCTGGACCCGTGCTGGGTTGCGCACTGTAAACTGAGTCTGCATCTGCAAAACAAAAGGGCAATACATAATTCAAAAGTTCCATACTACAAATTTGAATAAAAAGTTTACAACACGTACTATTCCTAATTAAAAAGTATTATACAGGCAACCTGATTACAATGCCAAAGTTGACATGACACCTTAACATTTAAAATAATTTCAAAGGTGTCCCCCCAAAGGATCACAGCAATTTGATTAACAATGTTAATCAAAAACAGGATCCTATAATTAGTACATTTTCATTACAAGAGATGGTGTCTGAAATTTCCATTCATGTCTGTGGAATTGGCCACTAAATTAAACACACAAATTTCGGCAAATTTGGCACTTATGTCTCGACTTACATTTGGAACTGTCCTCGAAACAGGTGCGACTGGAATCGGGGCTGCCCCTCCGCCCCCCTTTGGCAAAGCAATCTGAGCCATCTGACCTTCCCCGCTCTTCCTTCTCGACGTCAGCTTCAGCCTCGCATCCGTCAGCCGCGCTTTCTGCGCCAGCCTGTCCCTAGCGTCACCCTGGTGGGCTTTCTCGATGAGCTTCTGGCGTGCATCTGAGATCGGTGCCCTCTTCTGTTGTGGTTGTTGTTGTTGCTGCTGCTGTGGCTTCCAGCTTCCCCGGCCCCGTCCACCCCTGTTCTGAGTGCTCAGTCCACCATCTCGCCCTCGATTGGGCCTGCTGGTCACGGCACCTCCTCTGCCGCCACCACCACCACCACCACCTCTAAATCCTCCACGGCCTCCACCTCTTCCCCTTTACGTAGACAGAGAGAGAGAGAAAAATTGTAGTTTAGATATTTACATTTAGAAAGATATAGACTGCTCAGTCCGCCATCTCGCCCTCGTTGGGCCTGCTGGTCACGGCGCCTCTTCTGCCACCACCACCACTACCACCTGTAAATACTGAAGGGCCTTCACCTCGTCCCCCTTACATACACAGGATATATAGAGAGAAAAATGTTTTGTATAATTTTAGATTTAATGAACTTGAAGCAAAACTATGAAAGAAATTGCCACGTCCCATGCCACAATCCATATCAATGCAATGCCCACAAACGTGGCATGCCACTAATTTCTAAAACATTAAATGTGACTTAATATAGCAAGACCCTGCACTTTTGGGTAAAATTTTAATTTTCAAGCCATGTCATATGAGAGAGGCCTCATCACATGCTTTCATTTGATGCCTTCTTCTAAAACTTCCAGATAATATTTGGCAGAGATATTATTATGATCGTTTAATTTGACTAACATAACATCCATCTTGGCCATATAAAATATAAAATATTAATTTAACATAAAATGTTTGCACATTGTCTCAGGCTCAGCAGTGGACATATTATCATCAGATCACAGCAATAGCCAATATACACATTTTATTAAAAATTAATTTGCAGTTTGTCAACAAAGATACAAAATTTGTATAATTCAATAACATGAATGATGATTCTTCATAATCATGATAATCATAATCGAATAAATAAATAAAATACTGATATGAATCAGATTAGTATTTAGTACTCATCCTCATTGAATCGCACGTTGGTCCTAATAATTATCGCGAACAAGTGCGAAGTACTGCCAACAAGTGCGAATAAGGCTATACAAAGTACTATAAAAAGCCATCGATATAAAAAATAAATATCGGTTATTTTGAGTTTTAGTGTGAAGATAACCTACATATCAATGGAATAAGTGGGAACAAATACTGCGAACAAGCACGAACGGGATTTCATACAAATTTTGCTCGCAATAGCCAGTAATTGAGTAAATCCTGTTCGCAGTAATTAGTACTGAGCGCAGCAATCTGCGACAAGTGCATGCGAATGGGCAATTCGTTAACACTCACAGTAAATAGCATGTTCGCACTTCTTAGTGCTTGTTCGCAGTACTTCGCACTAATTAGTACTAGTCTAGAGTCTACTCTAGTAATAATGGTATAGACCCTCCACCTCGCACGTCAGTGCTCAGGACAGTGGAATCAATTTGTAGTCACGTCATACTCATACTCATAAGTAGGCATCGTCATTCGGCGTTACATGGCGTGCGCGCATGGGCCATATTTTTGTACACGTAGTTTGCGCGATGTTTGGCTGTGGGCAATGCAACTTCGCTATTGCAAGGGTGGAGGGATATACTATTTTTCCAAATGTAATGCGGTCAAACAGCTGATTGAACCACGTAATATGCATGTGAAGTATACACAAGAGATGCCTTCGATGATTATAGATCCGGTTCGTGTTTTGAATCGAGAAACTCGACCAATTTCAACCTCCGTAAGTCATTTTTTGCCGCATTTTCGCAGTGAACTTTGTTGAAATCTCAAATTTTCGAGCAATCGGAAGTAGGGTGCACTTTGGAAACTTACATTTTTGGATGATTCAGGTGTTTTTACGATATATTCTCGGAAGATTTGTCCGCCTCAAGCAGTCTCACATAATCATTTTGATGCTCGAACAGGGGCTTTTGGGGCTTCGATTCGGTGATTTTAGCCGTCGTCGCCGGCGCGCCGCGTGTGCTGTCGCGCGAGCAGGTATTCAAATTGCGTGCAGAGATAGTGGGAGCGCACGCCGCGTGCGAGCCAGAGACCAAGCGAGCGACATCGGTCGGGCACACGAAAGGTAAGCTCGCAGCGCGCCATTAAGTGAATGGCGAAAATTGTGACACAACAAATGGGTAAAATACCATATTTTGGCAAAATATCAGTATTTGTTTGGATTTTAAAGGGCATAATGATCTACATCAGGTCAGTCCCGACTCATAGAATATAATTTGCATTAATTTCGCGCAATTTTCATTTTCATTTGGTGATGCCTATCATAAGACATAAAAAGTCATACATTTTTAAAATATCAAGCCTAATTTGTATTATTATGAAATCATGGAAATAGTGGGCATTCTCTTCGAGGACGCGCCCACGAATTGGCATGCATAACATAAATAATAGAAGAAAGAGAGCACACGGAAATAACATGATAATGAACATTTGTCAGACTCTGGATGGCCAGTGAATCATAGCGATTACCGAGCGTCATCCCTCCCGCCACTCCCGGGGCAACCTAGCCCCGAAGTCCGGCGAAAGACAGTCGCCGCGCCTCGCGGAGCAAGACTGAAAATTGCGATACGCTTCAAAAGGTAAAACTACTATCTCGGCCATTTTAAAAGTAATCACTGTGATTTAAAGACAATAGAGTATATCTGAGCATACTTACCTCCCAAATTTATTAGTTGTAGGATTGGAAAATTTCCTTTCTTTGATAATGTCATCAAGCGACTTGTCCATTTTGCCTGCGTTTGCTTTCACTATTCGATCGCTTGGCGGCGCTGTTTCAACTGAACTTTTCGACCATAAATCTACATGTAAACAGTAATGTACTGTCATTCTACCTGACCTTTCATGAATCACTAATAAAAAAATAAAAAAACATAATCGGTGGTGTATTTTTTTACGGAAGGAGGGAGCCGGCGGGGCGTGCACGGCGTGCCCCCAAACGAATTTTGCATGATATGTTTTGTTAAAATAATGAGAGATCATCTACCTCTTTTGTAAATCTTTGGACTAAGTGGGACTAAGTGTTAGCATCTTATATATTTGTTCAACGGCTGGTTCAAAATAATCGAATTACTGTGGGGCCCACAATCCGTTACAAATGATTATATTAATTTTAGCCGTCTCTGAACCGATTTTGATCAAATAAAGTTGATTCTGTCATTAAAATGTTGTGCTCTTTCAATTTTTATACTCAGTGTTTCATAACCTCACAAAAAAATAAAAATTCTTGAAGCGCCCTCTATACCAAAACTGAACTACCCCTTATCCCGGGGGGGGGGGGGGGGGGCACTCGAATTATTTTTTGACCGTGGGTGTGCCTCACAGAACTCTGAAATGGGGGTCTGAAGAGCTGACTACAAGCACAAAATATAGGGTCTTTGGAGCTACAAAAACCCTGAAACTGGAGTTAAGGGGTCTAAGGAGCAGACTAAAACTACAAAATACATAGACTTGGAGCTACCAAAGACCTACGGAAACCCTCAAAAAGGCTCAAATGGTGGTACAAGGAGCCAAACTAGAAGAGAATAATGGACTTGGCGCTAGTCAAATACATAACCAAGTCATAGAAGAATAATGGGCGCTGGCTAACTACCTAGCCAAGTCATTCCGGGGGTCTATGGAGCAGCAATTTTTGAAAATCGGGTATCTTTAGAGCTGCGATCAGGTGTGAAAAAGGGGTTCTTTTAAGCGGCACATACCCGTCTTACATTATACATGAGTGCACCCCCCCCCCCCCCCCCCCGGGCCCCTTATAGTAATTGTATTTCCTTTAAATTCCCCTTATGTTTTCTATTGCTTGTGTCAAATTATAATATTTTGTTGTTTTGTTTGTTTGTGTGTTTGTTTGTTTGTGTGTGTGTGGTTTTTTTTTTTGGTTGGGGGGGGGGGGGGGGGGCATTATTTTGTCCCCTTTACTTTAGCTAGCTACGCTTTTTCCCCCTATCTCAGGTTCAGCGCTAGGCATACGTACGTATATTTACGTACGTGCAACGATAACCGCTAATTTCAGGCGCTCCTTCAATCAGAAAGATGCCACTTCCTATGTACATGCAGGTAAATTGTTCATTTTACACTTTTCCACTCGGGATACGATACTTTTTACATTCTTGATTACTTTTGTTACAACATTTGATTGATATTTAATATTTTCATGTTCCAAGAGTCAGTGTGATGCTCAAAATTGAATGAGTTTGTTTTATTGTGCTGTCCCACATACTGAATTTGGTGTCTGCTTGATTTGACTGCGCTGAGCAATCAGCGCGCGGAGCCGCGCCGGAGGGAGAAGAAGAAGAAGAATTCGTGTCAATCGTGATCGATGACGATGACAGCTAGCCTAATTAAACTGGGCACCCATGCAAGTTCAGTCCTTTTTTGTGTATATGAGCGGCTTTCGATTCATGAAGTAACTCACTAACTCTGCTCAGTAACTAACAGCTAACTCTAACTGCATGTTTTTTGTGGAACATTTTTTGCATTTCTTTGTTTGTTCAGACTTTAGAAGTTAAACTTAGTCAGTGTGTTGATTGGCATGTTCACACTTACAGACCAACATGATGAATGACAGATGTTGTCATACTCGATAGACCTTACTCATTAGTTCAGAAGAACGTTTGTATGAGACATGTATATTGTAACATAACATGATTGAATTATCTTTCAGACCAATTTGTTTACATGATCATGATTTACAAACTTTCCGAGTCAAAGATGTACATTCCGCTCCGACAAAATAAATTGTACCAGCAATGCCAATGCCAACAATCAGAGTTCATTATATATTGGCACTTTTTGAGTACAGTTGTACCTTGTGAGAGTCCGAAAGATTTCGGAGCATGAAGTTGCCTAGTGAGTGCCGTTGCACTTGGGTCTTGGCTGTAAGCACATCTACAATGTATTGTAAATGGTCCTGATAGGACCATTTACTGCTCACAGTGGTAAAAATCTACGGGACACAATTTGAACTACAAACAGAGAGAAAAGAACAGCATATCTAAAGTAAAAAATTGCATACCTAGATTGAAGCTGATTTTATGATTTATTGTACAAAATTTCATTTTCAAAATGATAAGTCATACTTACAAAAATCGTCATATAAGTTCCATTTCTTTCTCTTCCTGCTCGATGTCCCATCGTAAACAAAGAAAGCCCGCCCGCAACATGCGGAGGCCGCTTATTATTGTCGAAAACAAGCCAACTCGCGATCTGCAAGCATGCCCGCCGTATCCGATTTCGGATACGCCGTATCAGAATTCGGATACGCCGTGTCAGAATTCGGATACGGTAACACGTGTGGTGTGGGAAGCTTGCGGGAAATACATGACAGTCATCCAGATAGCAGCAACACTTTCGAGAGGGATCACGACTGAGATTTTCTCAGTCTTTTTATTTTCCAAAACTGCAGATTTTCCATTTTTTTCGACATTTGAAGAATAATTTGGACCATTTTGGTAAGTTCATATAACACTTGTATCATTTTTAGGGCCAGTCATGATTGATTTTGTTGAATTTAAGATAAGAATTTTGTGTGAAATTTTGACAAACTTTTTTTGTACTGTCCCACATTGTTCCCGTATAGCGCAGCATTACAATGTAGTGTTGTGTGGCTGTAAGCACATCTACAATGTATTGTAAATGGTCCTGATAGGACCATTTACTGCTCACAGTGGTAAAAATCTACGGGACACAATTTGAACTACAAACAGAGAGAAAAGAACAGCATATCTAAAGTAAAAAATTGCATACCTAGATTGAAGCTGATTTTATGATTTATTGTACAAAATTTCATTTTCAAAATGATAAGTCATACTTACAAAAATCGTCATATAAGTTCCATTTCTTTCTCTTCCTGCTCGATGTCCCATCGTAAACAAAGAAAGCCCGCCCGCAACATGCGGAGGCCGCTTATTATTGTCCAAAACAAGCCAACTCGCGATCTGCAAGCATGCCCGCCGTATCTTGATTTCGGATACGCCGTATCAGAATTCGGATACGCTGTGTCAGAATTCGGATACGGTAACACGTGTGGTGTGGGAAGCTTGCGGGAAATACATGACAGTCATCCAGATAGCAGCAACACTTTCGAGAGGGATCACGACTGAGATTTTCTCAGTCTTTTTATTTTCCAAAACTGCAGATTTTCCATTTTTTTCGACATTTGAAGAATAATTTGGACCATTTTGGTAAGTTCATATAACACTTGTATCATTTTTAGGGCCAGTCATGATTGATTTTGTTGAATTTAAGATAAGAATTTTGTGTGAAATTTTGACAAACTTTTTTTGTACTGTCCCACATTGTTCCCGTATAGCGCAGCATTACAATGTAGTGTTGTGTGGCTGTAAGTACATGTATATAACAGTGGGCATGCCATCAGTAATTTTACGCTCTAAAATCTTTTGGACAATCACAAAGCTGTTGCTAAAAAAGTGCAATTTATTTCCACATTTTTTGCCCATCCGAACCAAATTGGTTCTGGATTGTTAATAAAGATCCCATGTTCTGAATGGCGAGTACAATTTATTTCATGTTTGCTGTCAGCATAAAACAGTCGGAACATAATGCATATCTTTGACTCCAAAATGTTGTATAGCATTACAAACAAATGTCCAATGTCTCATACAATCATTCTTCTGAACTAGATAGACATTGTCATAACAACAGCATCAAAGTTGGCAGTTGCTGGAAAAATTGTTGCGGCTTGTTTAAAACTGAACAATTGAGGGTTGTACGAATGAGATGGACTCAACACCTTTTCGAAAATCTCAAAGGGTCCTTCATTGAATAAGCATTTTACCTCAAAGTTTTTCAAACCTGTCTTTGCAATTTCAGGGTCCTGCGGAGCCCATGCAGGTGGACCTGCAACCAGAAGGCTCAGAGAACCAAGAGGAGCAGAGGTACACAGTTGATAACCCATCCCTGGTGAGCATTCTTTTAATCAACTTTAGTTATCATTTTGCTGACTGATTTTATGATGCATGCAGTTCAAAGAACCTTGGTCCTTTAGCTGAATACAAGATAATTATTATTCCATTAGAGATTAACTACAATATTGAGCACTAAATACCATAATTGAAATAGGCCCAATCATGGTGCATAGTCTCTGAAGTTGCTCATAATTTTGAAATGTTTTGAAATCTTCTCTGAGGCCTGTTCTTCATGATAGTATACAGATTTATCTAAAAATTTAGCTAAACTTTGACTTAAAAAAGGGATCTAGTAACTTTGTTGACCTGTGCAAAAAGTAATGAATGGTTGATAAAAATGTCTATTTTTGTGATCTGATGCGAAATTGATGTTATGGCCGAGTAATGAGCCAGCATGCAAAGTGTTATTCCCAGACTTATTGCACTGACTTTTGAACACAGTTATATTTTTCCAGTGGATAATTACAAATCCAAACACTTCTTAGTAAATATAATTTTAACAAAAGGGAAATTCAAAGAAAAAACCTGTTTCATGCTTCTATTTTTAAAGGGAAAGGCCAGTAGTGGGAAACAGCTTTATTGGTCAAACTAATTGATTAGTATTATTGAAATAACATAAAAAGGAGCGTGTGTGGAAAAATCTGAACCGTACTATCGTCAAATGCAGAAAAATCTGTACAAACGTTTATGAAAGCCGCTGACATTGAGCCTAAATTCACCGTCAGCTTGGCCCGTCTACGCTGGCCACATTCGTACGCTCGTTCGAGCGATTTGCTTGGGTGAATTACCATGTGCGCATTTGCCATAGGATTTACACGCATCGCACGTGGCATACGACCATCCGCGAGATATCTATCTGGGCCGGATCGATATGATAATTTACCAAATATATCAATTAGTAGGCGGTTTCCAGGCAAAATTGGTATCATCCCGTATTAGTAAAAACATATTCTTTCACAAGATTGGTAATAAGAGCTTCCATTTCATTTTTTGGTAGGGGGGGGGGGGCGTTTCCAAAACTGGCCTTCATCTTTAATATGAATACAACAATGTACGAGAGAACCACTAGAGTTCTGAGTAGGTTTTGTGGATTTGGACAATGTTAATAAATTGCTTTTTCAAATTCATCTCACCTAATAGCTAAAGATTTATTTGTCACCTTATCTTTCACAGGATGTTGAGGCCTATGCAGCATGCTACTCTGGGCTGGCCAAGATCAATCGGCTGCTGTTTGTTGCCCTCCACTGCCCCGCCCTCAAGGTGGAGTCCCTTCGCATGGCCCTCAACTACACACAGACCACCTACAACACACACATGTACCAGTTAGTACACCGGAAGCTCACTGATGCTGTGTAAGTATATATAAGACCTTTTTAGGTATTTAACCTTTCCTGTATGAAACTAAACAATGAGAAGGAGGAGTAAATTGCCCCTAGAAGAGCCTGCTTATAAGTTTCAGTCAGTTTATTTTAACAAAGTAACTTAACCCCATTGGTTCCTGTATTTTCGTACATTGTACATCTTGTTCCAGCTCATATTTGTAGTACAGGATTATGTGCATCGTCATTCACATGTTTTTTAATTTAATTTTTTTTTTTTATAGGCAAGTAGCTTTCTTCATGTGTGTTTTAGAGAGCAGGTTCTATATAAGATAGTATTTTATACAATTTTACTTTTTGTTGTATGATTGAAAAGTAAATTATAGAATATCACTGTCAGTTCCAGCTCATCTGTGCTTCCGATGCAGTGGCAGGAGTTGTCAACAATTTTGCTGTATTGAAAAATGTAGATTGAAAATGTTTTCCCATTGAAGATAAACTTAACTGACAAATCAGTGATAATCCATTATATTATTATTTTTTTAAAATTGTGACGATCCATGATATTATTATAATAATTTTAAAATTATGTTTTCTTTTTTTCCTTTTAGTTCCAATGCCTCTCTGCTACCCGATGCAGTGGCAGGAGTTGTCCACAACGTCCCATCGCTGGACACACAGTGGATGGAGACGACCAACAAAAAGGCTGCCCTCAAGCTGGAGAAACTAGACACTGACCTCAAGAACTATAAGAGCAACTCCATCAAAGAGAGCATCAGGTATTTAAACAACCTGGATTTCAGGGACAAACAACAACCAACACATGGGCTTCTAGCTCAGTTCGTAGAGCAACGATCTACCACTCCTGGGGGGTGTTTCACAAAGATACAAAGTTGAACTTAACTCTAAGTTGGACTTTAAAATTATGGAAAGCCGTCAGTTTCTTCAAAACAATTTTGTAAAATTTCCTTTAAAAGGCATAAAATGTTGATTAAAAGCATTAATATTATCTATCATCTAGGGGATTTCTTATTTTTGATGTAAAATTTATGAAAGTCTAAAATACTTGCATTTTTATGCCTCCGCCAACGAAGTGGCCGGAGGCATTATGTTTTCGGGTTGTCCGTCCGTCCGTCCGTCCGTCCGTCCGTCCGTCCCGTTTTCGTTCTCGCGATATCTCAAGAACCAGTTGACGGATCAATTTCAAACTTGGTATGAGTGTACATATTGGGGTGACGATGATCTGATTAGATTTTAGGGGTCATGAGGTCAAAGGTCAAGGTCACAGGACTCAATATATATATATATATACAAAAATGCCTCGTTCTCGCGATATCTCAAGAACTGGTTGACGGATCAAATTCAAACTTGGTATTAGTGTAGATATTGGGGTGGCAATGATCTGATTAGATTTTGGGGTTCATGAGGTCAAAGGTCAAGGTCACAGGACTCAATGTATGTGAAAAAATGCCTCGTTCTTGCGATATCTCAAGAACCGGTTGACGGATCAATTTAAAACTTGGTATGAGTGTACATATTGGGGTGCCACTGATCTGATTAGATTTGGGGGGTCATGAGGTCAAAGGTCAAGGTCACAGGACTCAATATGTATGCGAAAATGGCTTGTAATGGCAAAATTTCAAGAACTGAATGTCAGATTTCAATCAAACTCGGTACCTGAATGTATCATAAAGAGTCAACGTAGCCATAAAATGTTGGGGTCATGAGGTTGAGGTCAAGGTCACGGGACTCATTATACATGCAAAAAAGCTTGTAATGCCAAAATCTCAAGAACTAAATGTCAGATTTCAATCAAACTTGGTACCTGAATGTTTTTTAGGGAGCCATCAAAGATTGGGGTCATATGGTCAAGGCCACAGGACTCAAAATATATGAAAAATATTTAAAAAAATTAAATCAGTGCATGTTAATTTGGGCTTGATATTAAAATCGCGTAATAGCGGAGGCATAATTTTCGATTGCGCGCAATCGAAGATCCATCTAGTTGCTTTTGAATTTAATTCATTCCAAGACTACAAATAGCTTTCCATAATGTTTAAGTCCAACTTAGAGTTCAGTTCAACTTAGGATCTTTGTGAAACACTCCCCAGGGGTCTTGGGTTCGAATCCTACGGAAACCATATTTATTTTCTGTGCTTATTTTCATTTATTTTATACATTTCTGGTCAGTTTCCCTGTGTTTGGAAGAGGTTTTGCTTCATTCACTTAATTTCCTTCATTTTTTCTCCCTTTTTTTAGGAGAGGGCATGATGACTTAGGTGATCACTACCTGGACCAAGGGGACCTAAGCAACGCCCTCAAGTGTTACTCACGTGCCAGGGACTACTGCACCAGCCCAAAGCACATCATCAACATGTGTCTCAATGTCATCAAGGTGAGTGCTTACCCTTTTAATCATAACTCTGTTCTTACAATGTTTGTATTTTTGAAGGAATGGCGGTTAAAAGTGAGTTGATTGAATGTCAATGTCGTCATGTGTTGCGGGCCAGGGACTACTGCACCAGCCTGAAGCACACCATTAAAGGGATCTAGTAACTTTGTTGACATGTGCAAAAAGTGATGAGTGATTGATACAATGTATAGTGTTGTTATGTCCACTGGGTGTTGTGTGAAAATTTCAAGTTAAATGGACGTTATATGGCCGAGTAATGATCAAAAATGCAAAGTGATATTCACTAACTCATTGCACTCACTTTGTACACGGGTTTCGCGGTCCAGTGGATAATTTAACATCTGAATACTTCAATCGTAAATATATTTTAAACGAAAGGGAAATTTGAAAAACCAAAACCTGTCCCGTGCTTTCATTGTTTATATGAATACAACAAGGTATGAGGGGAACCGCTAGAATTCCAAATTGATTTTGAGGATTTGGACAATGTTACTACATGTGTCATCAAAGTGAGTGTTAACCCTTTTAATCAAAGCTGTGTGTGCAAAGCATTAGGTAAATTGGAATAATTTTTTGTAAGATGCAACTTGTTGAACATCTTGTAGATTGATATTGGGAAATTTGTGTTGGGCTCTTGGAAACATGTGCTCTCTTTTAAAAATTGTTGTTCTCCCTCTTCCTCTCTCTTCTGTGACAGGTGAGCATCCATCTACAGAACTGGTCACATGTTCTCAGCTATGTCAACAAGGCAGAAGCAACACCGGAATTATCAGAGGTAAACTTTGGCATTGCTACAAATCCCATTTTGTATGACTTAAAGGTTACTACCACCCAAAAATAATATTCTTATTATAGAAAGGTACCATCTTTAGTATTCCATTCCTTCAACAAGTTCACAAAAATATGTTTTCAGAAAAGAAAAAAATAATTGGAAAACGCATCACCATTCTCAACCATGCGTTCATGCGGTCTGAATTGCGTAGACTATATGCGTGCAGAGCCAGAGCGCACTGTGCAGAGCGAATGAATCATCCGGGAATCTATTGACGTACGCATGAAAGCATTGGCGCACTCGCAAATGCTTCGCCGGTATGGAACCAGGAAATAGCAGTGGTTCCGTAAGTGGTGGAAATTAATTGCTTTGTTTATGAATTACACAACCCTTTGCAAAATGTTGGGTATCTATTTGATATCACAAAACGGTACCAAAACATATAATAATGTGTTGTCCTTTGCCTGGTGGTCCCCTTTAATGTTGCAAGGTTGTGAAAAAATACCCACGAGAATATAAAAGTTACCTCCAAATACGTAAATGTGAAAGCAGAAGCGACACCGGAATTATCAGAAGTAAACTTGGCATTGCTACAAATTCCATTTCGGACTTAGTGTTGAAAAGATTTTAAAATAGACCCATGAGATATACAGTATGTCACCGAGTACTGAGCAAAAAAATGCAAAGTGCTATTTGCTACTTAGGCATTGCCATAAGGTTGTACAGAATTGAAATGATCCCCATGACTTTTTTCAAAATTAAATCATAAACATTGCAATATCAAAAAGAAAATGTTGATAAATCCAAACTGGTTTCATACTTTATTAGTAAGAGGAAAACAACCAGGCCGGAAAGAACCATTTCATATGCAAGCGAGTTTGATTTAATTTAGACAAAGTTACTACAGTAGAACCTCTTTTTAACGAGGTATGTGGGACCATGAAAATTACCTTGGTATATCAGGCATCTCTTTATATCAGGGTAAACAAAATACAACAATATAAAGAGCTGGGACCAACAAAATAAGAGGCTGTTACAAGTTCCGAGTCCAAGTCCCCAACGAAATAGCATGTTCCCATATGTTTTACATAGGGACTCGGCTCCAAGTCCGAGTCACGAGACCTTCAAAAGCGAGTCCGAGTCCAGCACTGGCTGTTATAAGAGGCTTTTGTTTTGAGTTTGAGTTTGAGTTTATTGTTTTCATTTTCACAAAATACAACATGTACAAATCATAATTCATCATTTTAACATAATAATTATAATCAATACAACATAAATACAAAATAACATTTGTTTACAAAATAAAATAACTAAAGTGAAAATTAATGGACCCACTGTGAAATTAGAAAGTACAAAATATAAATAATGATAAACAATTCAAAATAACAAGGTTTGACATTGTGCGTGATTACGTCTTACAAGCTGATATTACTAAAATTGATATGATTAAATTGTTATATCAGAGATCTTTGTAACGGGGTTTCACAACTCACTTGTGATCATGAAACTCCAATGTTTCTTTTTTTAATACGCGTGGTTTGCGGTTGCACCATGTGAGAGGGGAGGATTGGTGAGTCCCGAGAAGGACTGATTGTATTCTTTCTAGGATAGTCCTAAAAAGGACTGTGGTAGTCCTAGAAAGGACTGTTGGTAGTCCTAGAAAGGACTGTCGGTGTAGTCCTGAAAAGGACTGTTGGTATTCTTTCTAGGAGAGTCCTGGAAAGGACTGTTGGTAGTCCTAGAAAGGACTGTTGGACTATCCCAACAGTCCTTTCTAGGACTACCAACAGTCCTTTCTAGGACTACAACAGTCCTTTTTAGGACTATCCTAGAAAGAATACAATCAGTCCTTCTCAGGATTCACCAATCCTCCCCTCTCACATGGTGCAACCGTAAACCACTCGTATTATATACACCACCATGGAAACCGATACTTACAAGCAATGTTTCTTTTTTTGTTTGGAACAGAAGGACACCAAGGATAACCAGATGGTGGCAACCAAGTTGAAGTGTGCAGCGGGTCTGGCCGAACTAGCAACCAAGAAATACAAACCAGCTGCCAAGTACTTCCTGCAGGCATCCTTTGACCACTGTGACTTTCCTGATGTAAGTAGACTTTCCTGATTTAATTATTCAGTGCTCGAAATTAGCATAGGCCCACTGGCCCGGGGCCATTAAAAATTAGCTTTGGGCAACCAAATTTCATCGATTCTAAATTCTACTGGCCCGATCGGGCAAGCAAATGTCTTTTCTTCGTTTGGGGCCACGAGATGTAGGTTTCGGGCCACCAGAAGTTGAAAAATCTTGTTTTTACTTAAATGTTAATTTCTAGCATTGATAAATGTAAAAGACTGCTGAAAAGTGCTTATCCGCTATAAAGGCAAGTGTAATCAATAAGTCAAAGTGTATAGCCGAGCTTTTTGAATCTGGCAGATCCTTAGTCTTGGGCTGAACTGACAAGTACTTAACTATTTATTTATTGCTTAAATTTAAAAGCAGGAGTTTTATCTCTTTGCGACACATTTCTTTTGGGAGTGTTGCACATGGTATATTGGTTCAGGCTACCGTCTTTTCTTATGATTGTCGTGGGTTTGATTCCCAACTGCGACATGTGTGTCCATCAGCTAAGCACTTTATCCACACTTGCTGCTCTCAACCCAGGTGTAGTAAATGGGTACCTGACAGGAATGTATTACTTGAAATGCTTGATGCGAATGATGCAGCTCGGCTAAAGGCAGGGTAATGATATTACACATTTGTAATGCGGAGTAGTGTATTTCAATATAAACTGGGCTCCAAAAGAAACTTCTCACTTTTTCAGAGCGACGCTCACTAAAATCCATAGCATCAAATTGAATCATATTTAGACATACATGTAGATCAGCTATTATTCTCCTTATGAAGCAGATCTTAAAAATTAAAAATTAGCTTTTGCCAAAAAAGAGAAAAATGCGATGGAATCACTACAGGTCAGTTTTAAAAAATCACAGAAACTGCTCGCTGCGAACCTCCACGAAAGGCGGTCTATTCAGAACTTTCAATAGCTATTCATTCAACTTTAAAGCGGGTTATGTAACCACTAGACTGGCTATTGTCCGTACCGAGCTCTGTGCCCGGAAGGCGAGCAGTTTCTGTGATTTTTGAAAAATTACCTCTTGCGATTTCACCTTATTTTATTATTGGTTGACTAAAGCAAACATAATTTTTTTTAGATGAGCTTGCTAAGGGGTATTGTAGCTAATCTATGCCCAATTATGATTAATTATTATGCTTTGGATTTTAATGTGTGTCGCTCTGAAGAAGTGATAAGTTTCTTTTGGAACCCAGTTTAGTAGCTGCGCAATATAAGTGAACATCATTATTTATCATTAACCTGTTCCTTTCGAGATTCTGAAATCCTTGTAGACTTTGTACATAGCGCTCAAGGTTCCTGTATGCAAGGGGTTATTCAATTAGAATCCCTTTAATATCTTGTGCACAGAATCATCCACTGTGCTATCTCTGTGAATTCTGTGTTATACATGTACAGTCAAGAAAATGTTGTTATGTCTTATGTGAAACATTATAAGTCAGTTCTACAAAAATTATTATCATTATTATTATTATTATTATTGCGCCATTCTTCGAAAAGTGAAACTTTTTTGGAAAAAATGTAAAGTTTGTTTTTCCAGACTTTGTTTTATTCCATTATTGGAAAGATCAATGTCCAATGTTTTAAAATTATTGTGGTATTAACAAAATTGAAATTTTGCAGTTGATGTCGCCAAACAACGTTGCCATGTACGGTGGTCTGTGTGCGCTGGCTTCCTTTGATAGGCAAGAGCTACAGAAGAATGTTATTTCAAGCAGGTATGATTGTTTATTCATCTTGTTAAAATTCATTCATTTTTTTTTCTAAATCAGAGCCATTTGTACTGAATAAAATAAAACATGTACATGTGCATAATTCCAAATATGCTTTGTGATTGTGTTAACACTGCAGAATTTACCCTTGTCCAATGCAAGTTGCCAAAAACTGTTTTTGTTTTTTTTTTACTTAAGGGGATCTAGTAACCTTGTTGACATGTGCAAAAAGTGATGAGTGGCTGATAAAATGTATATTGTTGTGATCTGATATGCCACCGAGTAATGTGTGAAAATTTCATGTTAAATGTATATTATACGGCAAAGTAATGAGCGAAAATGCAAAATGTTATTTGCTAACTTATTGCATTGGTAATACGAATCCAAAAGTTATGAATGAATCATTAGCGTTGCCATTCTAAGTAAGATTTGTGGATTTGGACAATGTTACTGGATCCCATTAACATGTAATTCTTCCATTCATCCTCTCTATCCCACACAGCTCCTTCAAGCTGTTCCTGGAATTGGAGCCACAGTTACGGGACATCATCTTCATGTTCTACGAATCCAAGTATGCCTCGTGCCTGAAACTCCTGGACGATATCAAAGACAACCTCCTTCTAGACATGTACTTGGCTCCACACGTCACGGTGCTCTATTCACAGATCAGGAATAGGGCCCTCATACAGGTTAGTCATCTTGACTACCAAGTAGTCACAGTTTATACTAGTAGTAGTAATTTGAACTAAATATATTTGCAAGAACTTGGCTCCTTAAGGAAAAAACAAAAAACAATCTGCTCCCAGACATGAACCTGGCTCCATATGTCACTGTGCCTTATTTACAGATCAGAAATAGGGCCCTTATACATGTACATGTATTAGTCATCTTGACTACCAAGTAGTCACATTTAACATTTTACACTAATAGTAGTAGTCATTTGAACTAAACATGCTAAATAAGAACCTTGCTCCTAAGATCACTAACGACCTGATACTAGGCATGAACTTGGCTCCCTATGTCAACTTGATTTATTCACAGATTAGAAATGCATGTAAGTCGTATTGATAATTAGTTGGTCTAACAAGCTCTTAGTCTAGTCATTTTGATTTCTAATCATCATCATGGTCTAAAGGCCCAAGTATGCCTCATGCATGAAACTCCTGGATGACACCAAAGACAACCTCCTGCTTGACATGTACCTTGCTCCACATGTCAACGTGCTTTATTCACAGATCAGGAATAGGGCTCTAATACTACTTAATAGTCACAGTTTGTACTAATAGTAGTCTTTTGAACTAAATGCATGTATTAAGTGAAGAACATTACATAAACATAAAGCAAAGTTAAGGAAAATTAAACCATTCAACAGCCTTTATAATACTAGTATATAAAATCAAAAAGTGTTATTTTTATCAACTATCTACTTTTGACTTGACATTTTGAGCATCATCAATATTCTTCCTCAGGATTTGTACTCAACTTATACATAAATGCATGCATATATCTCTTTGTTTGCAGTACTTCAGTCCGTATGTGTCAGCTGACTTGCAAAAGATGGCGAGCGCATTCAACACAACCGTTGTGGATCTGGAGGATGAACTGATGCAGCTGATACTGGAGGGGCAGATCAATGCCAGGATTGACTCACACAACAAGGTTAGTAATGGTAAAATCTGGACCTTTTGGTCCATTACTGGAAATTCTTGATTGCGCAACTAAAATGACCTTTTTTTAACAAGAGACAGAGATGATCATTTGAGTGTGAATGTTCTGTACATTTGCTAAACTTAAATCTAATAAAATCATTCATAATGAATTACATTAAGAATTTACATTGGTACAATAAAAACATAATAAAAAAGACATGCAACTATCTGAGGTTTTCATTTGCAAACAGGTGTGATTCCAGTGGCAGTAGAGCATATTATGTTCAAAGATAAGTGTGATATTACTATTGAATCATCATGGGTCTTAAAGTTGTGATACTTTTTGTGATATTTCATCAGTTCCTAAACCAAGTTTTTGTTTGTAAGTTAGTTTCATAACATCCTTCTACATCAGGAAATGTTTGCAGTGCTCTCAACAACTGACCTTCCCATTTAAAATTCATTTTTGTTTGTATGCCTATAAAGTGGCTTTGAGTTGTCCTGTTTTCGTTCTGGCAATATCTTTCAACTGAACTTCCCATATGAAATTCAATGTTGTTTTTATGCCTCCACCAGTGAAGTGGCCAGAGCCATAATATTTTTAGATTGTCCATCCACTCCTCCCTCGGTCCTGTTTTCATTCTCGCAATATCTTCTTTTTCTTCTTGATGCCTGAATTACTCACATCTTGCATCTGTATTTTGTTTTAGATACTGTACGCCAGGGAGATTGATCTGAGGAGCTCCACGTTTCAGAAGTCGCTAGCCATGGGCAAGGCATTCCAGAGGAGAACAAAGGTATGTGGGATACATTTGAACAATGATAATAATATGTATGTTTATGCATATAATATACACATTTATCTTCATGCAGCCACTTTTAAAAGACAATTTAATTGGGTTAGTATAGCCCTGTATAAAAGTAATAAATGAATAATGAATGGTATTCAATAAATTCATATTTAGTTTATATAACTTATCTCTTTGAACTCTTCTTATGCAGGCTTTGATTTTAAGATCAGCAATGCTGAAAAACAACATCCAAGTAAAGGTGAGCATTTCTATTCTGTGAAATATCTTTCAAACGTTTTCCCATCTTGTGAATAGAATAGAGTGCTAGTAGAAACAGGCATTAGAAAATGATACTTTTTAAATGTGAAATTTTAACTTCCTTTAAATTCCCTCCAAGGCTGGTAAAGTATTCCGTTACATTGATCTGAAATTGATAATTCAAATGAATTGATTGCAACTAAATATCTTAAGGATAAATTTGAATGGAGAACTTTATATCCTGCATTCTTGAACATAATGTTTCTGTTAAGCAAAAGAACCTTTTTCGATTCAGTTTCGGTTTCTGTGAAGATTCTATAGTTCACATAGTATATACTCTTTAAAATATGACAATCTATTTAAATAGAGGATGAAATTCAAGTTCCTTTTTCAGTAATGCACATTTTAGATTATATTTACACTCATATTAATGGAAAATGAGAAGGGTATAAATGGTTTTGCAGTGACCCAAATTTTCTACTCATAATATGTGACCTTACACCACAAAACGACCGTTATGTCGCCGTGGTAGGTTGTCTGTTATTAGCTGATATAGCCAAATTTTGTTAAAAATATGAAATTCCCGATTTTGGTATTTCCTGAATAAGGGTATCATAATCTACCTTTTGCAAAATTTTGAGCGTCAGAAATCATGTTTAAGAATGATTTGTAATCAAATAAATATGATCAGATTACAGTGCTTGAATGGACGCCAATATTTGAAACGGCCCGTTTCCTCCCTAACTTTAAAACTTATTCAGCCATGTTCCAAATATAGGGTGCTCATTTTGAGAGGGTTTGCTTAGTCCAGATATGACAAATAATATACCATTTTAAAGGTAATGACTTCTTCTTTAATGTCATGTAAAAATTAACACAATCATTTTCCCCCGACTTATTGGTCGTTTTGTGGTGTGAGGTCACATATGCCTCATACTTTATGTAGTACAGCTGCTATTTCTCTGTAACAGTTAAGTCAAATTAAATAACAGAAAGGTCATATATGGAATATTATTGGTAGGCTTATTTCTAGGGCACTTTTCGATCATGCAAGAGATAAGAAACAAACCTCTGCTCGACGTGGTCAGAAATTGCCTCTTAGTCAGTTGACCCAACTTTCTGAGAAGAGTGAATTTAACTCTTGTTTGTGTGATGTCCCCTTTTGCCACTTTGTGGACATTTCCGCCACACAGTTCTCTAATGTGAGTGTGAACGGAGGTGAGGGCTAGATGGTCTTATGTGCTTGCCTTTACTTTTTGCCCATCTGCCTCCGCGCATTCCTCATCTTTCAATCTGGTTTTTCCTCTAATTTTATACTTCATGCTCCTCTTTGTCAGAATATCATCTTCTTGTTTCTGTGGATTTGTACAACTATTGTGATTGCACTTTTGTGAAATGAAATTGAGAAGAAAGTTATTTGTTATTTATTATTTTACACTCATCTTTTGTCGTCACACATTTTCCTATCCCATGTCATTATTAGTTTTGTCTTTGTCTTATTTACTTTCTAACTACCCCCTCATCCCCCTCTGTCTCTGTCTCTCTCTCTGTTTCTCTCATTCACTTTATTTCTCTGTTTCTCGTTCTTTCCAAAGTATCCCTCAATTCAAATTGAAAACAAAATATCTTGTCTTCAGGAATGAAAGTTATCCCCCGTAGTCGTATTTGTTAAGTTTGTTCTCGTTGTCAAAAGTACATTGGCATTTTTGTTTTAATGTTATGCCTCCACCTTTGAAATGTGTTTTCATTTGAATTCAGCCACATTGCAAAGAAAGCTAATTGTCTTTCTTTTGAATTTTGTTAATTATCTACAGTCATGTGCTTTCTTGCTGTCATTTTCTTGCTGTATTTGAACTGATAAAAATAACACTGTCTTCCATGAGTATTTAGTACAATGTAATAGGGATAAAAGGGCTATTAGAATTTATTTATCCATTCAAGCACTGTAATTGCATTAAATAATATCCATTCAAGCATTCAGCTAATTTGAGAGCTCACTTAGTGTATTCATACCCAGTGGAATAATGAAATCATAGTGATTCTTATATAAATAGATGAAGACTGTCATCTTTGATGAAACAGGATTATGTAATCCTTCACTCAAAAATTAAAAAAAAGTGTTCTAACCAAATGTTGGAAGCAATTATTTATCAGTTTCAGCACTTTTATTGCCTCAAATAATATCCATTTTACAAAGAATTTGCTTTTTTGAGAGGACATTTAGTGTACCATATGTACCAATTTTAATATTCAATCATAGTGCTTCCTATGTGAATAGATACAGAGTGTCTTCTTTGGTGTAACAGGTTTATGTAATCCTTAACTCAAGATTACAGAGTGTTCTAACCTAATGTTGGAAGCATTTATTTCAATTTGAGTGCTGTTATTGCCTCAAATAACATCTATTTCTGAAGGAAGGGGCTATATTAAGAGCTCTTTTTGTGTACTCTTTCCCAGTAGAAAAATGAAATCACATTGCTTCTTATGTGAATAGATCTACAATGTATATAACAAAACTGGTTTATGTTAATCCTTAAATCAAGATTACTTGTGACAAAATTTTGAAAGTGTTTTTTTTTATCAGTTTCAGCACTTTTATTGCCTCAAATAATATCAATTTTGCAAAGAAGCAGCTTTTTTGAGAGAGCACATTGAGTGTACTATTTATACCAATTTGAATAATTCAATCATAGTGCTTCTTAACCCTAAACAAATATTTTTACCCATAAATCATATATTCTTCATAATTAAACTCTGGTTTTCACTACATATATTCTTTAGACCATTTGGAATAATAATACGATAATTTTAAAAATAATTTCTTATGTATTTGTTTTTTAAAGCTTATGTATTTTATTGTTTTTGTTGTTTATTTTATTTCTAACTATAATTCAACTATTTTGAACCCCTAAACAAACATATAAAATGTAAACAAGACCAAATAACCCATGATATACCTCTTTTTACGAAAATTGATATTTCCATATGATTTTACACAAATCACGAAATTGAGCAATTTTCAGGCTGACATGAATACACAAATGGTCACGTGACTTCGTAACGGTAGGTCCGATTTTCAAAATTGTTGTTTTAAAATATGCGCAAGACCCGAAAGAAAAAAGTCACCAAGCGGCGGCGCGTCATTTTACCACGTTTTGAAGCAATACAAAAAATCGCGGAGGGGGGTCCATTATGCCCCCCCCCCCTCCCCCCCCCCGGCCTTATTAGGGTTAAATGTGAATAGATAAAGAGTGTTGTATCCTAAACTCAAGATTACAAAGTGTTCTAACCAAATATTGGAAGAATTGATTAATCAGTTTCAGCACTGTTATTGCCTCAAATAACTACTATTTCTGAAGGAAGGGGCTATATTAAAGGGGTAGTTAAGTTTTGGTAGAGAGGGCGCTGCACATCACAATTTTGTTGTGAGATAATGAAAAACTGAGTGTCGAATTTGAGAGAACATGCAATTTTAATGGCAGAATAAACTTTATTTGGTCAAAATCGGTCCAGAAACGGCTGAAATATCAATAAATATATTTGATCTTATAATTATTTGGGGCCCAAATAATTAGATGATTTTTTCAAAAAATTAAAAAAACAAAAGCATTTTTAAAATAGTTGTTGATGATCTATCTACTTAATCATTATTTCAATAGATCATCACATGCATTATTTTGTATGAAAAATGGTTGAAACCAATGCCTTTTTAGAAAGCGCCCTCTTGTGTTTTAATGGCTCTTTTTTAATGATAACAGGCTTTTTACTTAGTCGTTTGTAATTTTGTATACCTTTCGAGCATGGTGGAGTAATAACTATTAGTTTATAATGTTACTGTCCAGGTTTGGTTACTAAAGTTCAGCCTTACCAAAACTGTACTACCCCTTTAAGAGCTCTTTTTGTGTACTTTTAAACAATTGGAAAAAAGTATTCTTACCAAATGTTGGAAGCATTATGAGTTTCAGCACTGTTATTGCCTAAATAAAATTAATTTTTCAGAGAATTAAATTGTACATAGAGAAGAATTTGTTTGTGTAAAACCCAGTGGAATAATAACATTCATAGTGCTTCTTATATGAATAGGTGAACAGTGCCCTCTTTGTTGAAACAGGTTTACTTTATCCCTAACTCTTATACAATACAATATAATACAATACAGTAATACAATACTATTTCTTATATAGCGCTAAATACAAACATGTTTCATAGCGCTTTACATTTAGGAAATTAAATACATTATATAATACATTAAATACATGAAATACAACTGAATACATAACACAAAAATTAACATGCAAATACACTGTATGCATACTACATGTACTAGATTGATGCATATTTAATTTTCAGTTCACTTATCAAACAAGTGGGTCTTGAGTAGTTTTTTGAAAGAATCTAATGAGGATGCTAGTCGGATAGAGAGAGGGAGATCATTCCAAATACATAAAAAATGAGTTGTCGCTGGATTTAGAATGGGATCTAGGAATTTGGAGCATTGTAATGTCAGAGTTTGAGCGAAGACTAGGGCCCTGTTGCAGAAAGAGATACAATCGATTGTAAGTTAAGATTGATCGTAAGTCAGAAAATGTACGCGTTTCAACCAATCAGATTTGCGCATCTAGAACACGTGATCTGACTTACGATTAATTGCAACTTACAATCGATTGTATCTCTTTCTGCAACGGGGCCCAGGTCTAGAATTACGAAATGATAGGAGAGAGCGGGTGTTATTTTGAAGGCATTTATATACGATGGTTAGAATTTTGAACAATACACTTATGAAGCAAATTGTATCACTGGAATGATTGGAATGTGTTAGGGTGCCTATAGGCAAAGAGGCTAAGTGGGTTCGTTGTATGCTTGAATGAATATTAGTTTTTCAGTACAACACTACAATTTCTGCATGGCTAAACAGTCACAATACATGATTCTTAGCCTTTCTTTCCCTTTTGAGTTCTGATTTAGATGTTTCAAAAGATCTTGGCTCATTATATTCTTAACTGCTCAGTTGGCTGCATGTATGAATGAATGTTTGTTCCATATTCCAGCCTCCTATTCATTCTTCTTCTCACTGTAAATTGGTTCGGGCCCCCCTGAACAGATTATCCACTGATACAGATATCTCTTTACCTATTTCTGTTCATGCAACCTTGCTCTGATGTAAATGTAGAATAAATTTGAAATGTCTAATGGCCCGGTCAGATATCAACGGATAGCGGAAACGAATGCCCAACGAATAGAAAATTTGCGAAATGAAATTATCTGGTGATGAAAGTCGTCTCCATTGCTTCGAGTAGAAAACATAGAACAACGTACATCACCGGACAAGGAACGGACAAGAAACGCATACGAACGGAGAGGAACGGATGGAAAATTTAGCTCTCCGTTTGACATCCGTTTACGCAATCCGTTGATATGTGACCGGGCTATAAGGGAAGTGATCTCATTGCAGATTTATGTTTCCCCCCTTTATGGTTGAATGCTGTAATGTAGATAGGTCTATAGGCCCCGTTTCACAAAGAGTTGCAATCGATTGTAAAGTTACGATTTTAATTGCAAGTCAGATTATGTGACTAAATGTGAAAATCTGATTAGTTCAAATGTGATTGGTTCAATGCATGATAATAATAATAATAATAATTAGTTCTTATATAATTTCCAATTAACCCCTTGACTACGAGAACCGGGTGGGCTTGTGTACAAAGTCTATGGGAATTTTAGAATCTCAAAGGGAATGGGTTAATAAAATGTTTGATGCGCTTTACAACCTCTCCAAAAATGCAATCTACAAACAAGAAGATATGTCAGACTTGCAATCAATTGCGGCTTAACCATCGATTGAAAATCTTCCTGCAACTACATTTGTAGGCCCTAGTGTGCATGTTTATCTGAATTGAGTACAAATTAAAATATTATACATGTAAAATGTAAAATACATTAATTCTAATTGATAAATAATCAACCGTATTAAAACATTGCAACAATACGCTTGTTATCATTCTCTTTGTGTGTCATATGATTTAAAGATGTGGGCGTCGATATGCAGAGATTACTTGTCATCAGGGGGGAATGGGACAATGTTAGGTCATCTCCCTGCACAATTAGATCAACATCATTCCTTCACAAATTGACGCCTACCTACAGTATATGCATGTTGATGTATATTCTATAGCCCCTTGTGACAAAAAATGTGTACAACATAAGTTTAAGATTGCTTTAAAGACGCACTTATTCAACATTTAATTAATGCATTTTTTTTTTTTTTGAAACCCAGTACATCTTGTATTTGTATTTCGTTGTCTTTTTTTCTCTACAGCGCATAGGGACATGTTTAATCACTATGTGTTATGCGCTATATAAAAATGGTTAATTATTATTATGATATATTAATATGCATGTCATGTTATGTTTTATTCTAAGGTGAAAATCATGCTATTTCAGATTAAGTTCACATTTTGTTTTTAATGAATTGATAAGTTTTCCAGTATGCTTGATGTGATCAATGTATTGAATATGCAGGTTGGATAAATTATTTTAATCAATTATATGATAAATTCCACATACGTATACAATTAATAATGCTTGTTTTTAAATTTATTTAACATTAGTCACTTCTGATGCTCATGGCTATCACTTATTGATTTCCCATTTCCCCTTTATTGAATTCAACTGATTAGACTATTTTGCATTAAATTCAACTGATTAGACTATTTTTTATTAAATTCAACTGATTAGACTATTTTTATTAAATTCAACTGATTAGACTATTTTTATTAAATTCAACTGATTAGACTATTTTTATTAAATTCAACTGATTAGACTATTTTTATTAAATTCAACTGATTAGACTATTTTGATTGAATTGGACTATAGAAGAAGGGGTTAAAGATCATGCAAGAAGAATACAATACCATGGGTGTGTTTCACAAAGATCCTAAGTTGAACTTAACTCTAAGTTGGACTTAACTATTATGGAAAGCCATTTGTATCCTTGGAATAAAATATATTCGAAAGCAAAAATGCAGGTATTTTAGACTTTTCATAAGTATTACATCAAGAACATGTATGCAATCTCCTTGATAATATAAAATATTATTACAGTTTTAATCAACATTTTATGTCTTTTAAAAGAACTTCTACAACAATTGTTAAAAGAGACTAATGGCTTTCCATCCTTTTAAAGCCAACTTAGAGATAAGTTCAACTTAGGATCTTTGTGAAACGCCCCCCCTGGATTTATAAATAAACATTATTTGCAAGCGTTACAAACTTTCCTATTCCCTCGCTGACTGATGATAAACATACTTATTCAATTTTTTGTATCAAAATTATTAATCTTTTTAATTTTTATTGCATCCTCTTATTTCTTACAGCTACAGGACAATTCTAGTGCATCGGAGGGAGCAGGGGTGAGCAGTGGAATAGCCCCATCAACACGATGATGTCAACATGACTGTGGAGCAGGCATCTTATTGTGGCATTTGAATCTTTCTAAGAACATTTCGCGATAATTTATATGTGAGACTGAATAGCGTTGTTTTTTTCACTGAAGAAGGGTACACTGTCTAGATTTGGGTCTAGATAGTGACAACATTTGCAAGAACCATGTTATTGTGACATGTTATCTTTCTAGGAACATTTTCTGATAAGTTATCAGTGGTGTTTTCAGAAGAGTACCGGTACATCTGAATTTGGGTCTCGATGATGACAATATTTTCAAGAACCGTCTTGCTGTGGCATGTGTATCTCTATATGAACATTTCACGATAACGTATTTTAACCTGATCAGTGTTTTGTTTCACTGAAGAAGGGTTTGTTTCACTGTAGAAGGGTAAATCTTACTTTTTGGTCTAGATGTACATGTTGATAAAATATAATTTTCTAGCTCTTTTATATCTTTAAACACATTTTGTTGGTGTCAGTTCAGTTGGCAAAAACCAGGAGAGGTACTAGTTCTGACTGTAAACTCACTACATGATGGTTAATGATAGACGATCCTCCACTATGTAAAATTTCAGCCATTCATTTTCTTAGCTATTATTCAGACGGATAAACAAGTTGTTGCTTATTGCAACTACAAATAAATGTTTGCCCCCAACCATGCACCAGATTGACATCATGTGGATGCAATCATGAAGGAGAATTGTTCCCTTTAAAGCAAAAAAAAAAAAGGGAATCAAATCAAGAAGAAACAAATTCAAGTGGCATTATGCATGAAAATGAGCAATTTCCAGAAGTTGTTTCTAGTGCTGGAGTTATCCATCGTTGACGTCTCTGAGCTCATTTCCCGGTCAAACAAAATAGCTAGTATTTGTTTGTTTGCGTAAGGCCCTATGTCTAGGATTCGTTGGGAAGTAATACGCAGACTGTAAGTGTGTGAGTAAGCAAACTTGCTGTAAATCCCCAGAACAAGTACATACTCAAACTAAAAAAGGAAGCCAATTTTGGAATAATATTTGCATTTAGTTACTTGTGAATCACCTGTGTAGATAAACAGAATTCTGTGACTTAGGTACATTTGGAACGTATTGTGCGTGTACATGCATTTATAAGAATGATGATGTCTTCAAAGATTATTCTCTCTTCCATCTGTTCTGTGCACTATTCAGAAATGTTTGTATCACATTTGATTTGCATCAACTAAAAAACAAATGAAAGGTCAGAATGGCTAGGAATGAAGTAGAAAAGAAAGGTGTAACACTATGTCATGTCACTCGTAATATATTTGACTTCACTGAGAACATAAATACATCTTATTTATACAAATACAAAGAATTGCTTCTTTAAAAAAAAATTGGTTGATGGTATGAAGTGTATGGCCTAGGGGTCATAGTTTGAAGGTAATCAAGAGTACTGGTATTGGAAAATACAAATAGACTTTATAATAGCCATGAATAGTACAGTGTGACATAGCAGTTACCTAGATTAGCAGTTACCTATAATCAGAAATACAGATCAATGATTTCAAGGGTGGTGAATGGAAGAAAATGAATGAACACAGTGCATTACAGTGGAACCTTATACAGTGGAACCTCATTATAATGAAGGGCTCGGGACTATATTAATTATCCCTTTAAAAAAAAAATCTGGTATCATGTTATCTAAAGGTAAAAAAAAACAAGAGAATATGAAGAACTCGCACCAGTAAAATTATGTTCAAGTTGTTCCACTGTACATTTTGTTATTATAAGTATTTGTATTATGATTAACTATTATTATTGTTTTTTATTTTCTCACCAGTGTCAACATAATTTGGGTCATGTACATCTTGTGAATAATTATTATAATGCATAAAATAAAGTTCCAAGCGAAGCGCTTGTGAAGTTACGAAAGAATACTGTAGAACTGTCTTGTCAATAATTTGTAAATGAAAAATAATATGCTTTGCCGGGAATCGAACCCGAGACCTCCGGACTAATAGACCGGTGCTCAACCATCGAGCCACAAAAACCTGGAATGGGGGACATTCCCATGAAACCCTTTTCATTGCTCGTAATGGTGTTTGAATTTGTCAATAAGTTGTCTAATGCTCGCCGCAGACAGAGCCGACTCGACTGGTTGTCATTCCGATCGCCTCAGTTTTGAGTGCCTCGCGACACACATTTTGCCAGTCGAGAGACAGTCGGATGCCAGTTGGGGCCGATTCAACACGATAAATCTGCTCCGACCGACCGTGCCCAACTCTAGCCTGATTGAAACCAGTCGGATCGGGTCGAGTCGGCTCTGTCTGCGCCGGGCTTTTAGTTAGGCGGCTAAGGGTAACAATTGTGCACTTTTTGAAAGAAGTATGAAAGTCCTACCATATAATCTTCATTATATGTGAATTATTTTCCCTCGTGGAAGTTTGCTCAATTTGACCCCAAGTGACCTTTAGAGGTCATGACCTTGTTACCACCATATTGTACCGATTTGAGGCATCTTTCTTCTCCTATATTTCGTTTTAAATATGATTGTAGCAGTTAGCCTCGCATCCGCGGTTTGACAATGATCTAATTTAAAGATGTTGGGGTCATGGGGTTAAAGGTTATGGAGCTCATTATCTATGCAAATATCAATGTCATTGAAGTAAATAAATAGTCCTGTAGACGGATCTATACTTGTGTATTAGACCTGGAGACATTCTTTAGTCTAACATGTTTTATTGATTCATATTCTAGAAGGTTTAAGAAGAAATTTTAGCTTTGTTCCCACCTTTTAAAGTTAATTAGCTAATTTGCATGTGTAAAAAGGTCAGGGGTCATTTTCAATCTCGGAATAGTAAAATATTAATAAAACAAGTATTCTAGGGTATTTTGGGGCGAGGATTCCATTTCTGGTGCTCGTTTGTAAGTGCCATCTGGGAAACATCCCCAAATCCAAGATGGCTGCCTCTAATTTGCATATTTATGAATATTATTGATTTTCAGTGGCTACAGCCCCTTATAAGCAATGATTCAAGATTATTATTTGTAAGTTATGCTCTAAGTATGTATTTAAGATATCAAAGATTAGTTGCCATAAAGGCAACCTCTAGCAATGCATATTATTTGCAATATTAGGTATTTTATATAATTTGTATATTTCCCCAAATCGAGTATATTGGGAACCCGGACAGTAAAAATGACAAGAAATACCACTTTTCCAAGGTTTTAGGGGGCAACAGATCCATTTTTAGCTCATCCGGCTCGAAGGGCATGATGAGCTTATGCCATGCCGTGGCGTCCGGCGTCCGTCCGTCCGTCCGTCCGTCCGTCCACAGTTTTCAAAATGCTTCTTCTTCGTTATTTTTCACCCGATTTTGATTCTGATTGTTTCATAAGATAGGTCTAGGAGGGGGATTTAAAACTTCTACACAGAATCGTGAAATTCATTATCTATGGTAATTTATGCAAATTTATTCGAAATCACAAAAAATGCTTCTTCTCCCTCATTTCTCGACCGATTTTGATTTGGTTTGCTTTATCTGGTAGAGCTAACTTTGGTACACTAAACTTCTACACAGAATTTTGAATTTTTTCTCCATTCAATAATTATGGTAATTTTAAATTTTTAAATTTTTAAATTTTTTTATTTATTTTATTTTATTTTTATTTTTTTTGTTTTGTTTTGTTTTATTTGTTTATTTTATTTGTTTATTTTTTATTATTATTTTTTTTTAAATTTATTTATTTATTTTTTTAAATTGATTGATTTATTTTTTTTTCCCATGTCCCTTCCGGGGCGTCAAATTTATATTTTTTTTCACTCTAATTTTTTATTTTTTTTATTTTTATGTCCCTTCCAGGGCATCAAATATTTTTTTTTTGACTAGTTGAAAAGTGTACCACATGAAATTTGCGATATTTGATGTTGCGAGATGGCGGATGAGCGCTACGTCATTGACGTTCTGGTTGATAATTACTTCCCTGTTTAACCATGGCAACCATCTCAAATCCAAGATGGCTGCTCCCCAAATTACACATGCTATGATACAGGACTGTATTATTTCGGTTATATTAGATCGATATTATAATATTTGGACTTTTAATTATTGGAATAAGTAACTAGAATACTTGAATCATGATGTAGTTGTTTGCTTACAGTAAACAAATCATACTTTTATAAAATAAATGCAAATAAAGTGGCAAATAGCATTTTTCCTTCAAAATTACAAAGGCGGCCATCTTGGATTTATGTGGGTTGCCAAGGTGATACCTCTAACTAAGTATCATGGATGGATTTGTTGCCCCCTTAAACTTTGGAAAAGTGGTATTCCTTGTCATTTTTACTTCCTGGGTTCCCAATATACTCGATTTGGGGGAATATGCAAATTAGGTAAACCACCTAATTATGCTAATTGTATGCATTGCTAGAGGTTGCCGATGTGGCAACCAAGCTAAATTATCTTTAACACGCATTTAGAGCATAATTGAGGAAAATCGTGTGTAATTATGATTTATAAGAGGCTGTAGCCACTGAAAATCATTAATATTCATAAATATGCAAATTAGGGGCAGCCATCTTGGATTTCAGGGTGTTGCCCATATGGCACTCACAAACGAGCACCAGAAATGGAATCCTTGCCCCAAAATACCGTAGAATACTTGTTTGTTATCCATGTTGTACAATACCTAGCAAAAAAATGACCCCTGACACTATTTCACAAATATGCAAATTAGCTAATTTAGTTTATAATGCTTTAAAAAATAGTTGCCCAATGATGCCATGGTAGCAACAAAGCTAAAATATATTCTTAACCCTTCTAGAATATGAATCAATAAATAAATGTTGGACTGAAGAACGATAATTAGTAAACTTTAGACACATGTGAAAAGTGAGGGGGGGGGGGGTCCCAATCATTTTCATTTACCCCATAAGATAATCATATATATTATAATAATAGACAATATGATTTTCAGGTCACTTTAACCAATTAACATAGTAAGGAAAAAATCAAGTCATGTTAGATACCCATACAATGGTGTAATAACGCACTTTGCACCCCCTTTCTTTCAAGACCCTGTCCCGCCCCTCATGGTCATAATTAGCAAACTTCCACGGGGGAAATTAAACGTTATGATAATATGATCCTCTCTGTGAAAAATTCACACTTCTTTCATTTTGTGCACAATTGTTATGATTCCACGCCCTTAGCAGCCTAACTATTTAGATTGAATGGAAGGATGTGTGTAAGTGAGGATAGAATACCTACCAGTGGTATATGACACTAATAATGCCTGCACGGCAGCTCAAGGCCATTTACTTGCTAGCCCCTGAAACTAAGTCACAAATTAAGGAGCCCCTGACAGATATGATATACATGTACAGTAGTTTCCGTAGATCCATGAATCATGGTGTTCAGAGCGAAGGGAAAATTAATTTCATTTTCAGAGTGTTCATAATAAGTAGACCAATGAATCTGGTGTTTATAGGCCTCTTTTTCGTTATTGGTAAACTGAATGGCCATACACTACTGATCATGTTTTGACGAGTATACCAGTTTGGTTTACATAAAATGTTCTATAAATGCCCCGGGAAAGCGCCAGATTTACAAGACATAAAAGCAGCCCATATTTATAAGACATAAAAGCAGCCCAGATTGGTGACCATACTAGCTTAGTTATGCTTACCTATCGTTGATACACTTGTGCTAAATTAGCCTGTAGCGCTCTACATCATAGGGCAGCTTGGACTAGTATGCTCCCTGGGAGTTGAGATGGTGCACAAGATAATTGTGCGGGTTTGAACTGTACCCGATGACCGAGGGTAGTGCGCCTCCGAATAGGGCACCTAGATACATGGCGCTCTATAAATGTTATTTATTATTATTATTATTATCACATAAGGTTAGCAATTAAGCTAGGTTGGTCGTTTTCCCTTGTAGCATACTGTTAAAATATCAAAATATATAAACAAATGAAGATAACAGTGATAATTTCATAAATATGGGCCCTGTAATCTCTAAATTAATAATTTGATTAATACCAACATTCCAAATTAATACCGAATAGGTTATTCGAGGGCCATTCAAGTTAGGTATAGAGCCATATCTATAATAGCCACACGTATACGGCACTTATTAGACTGAGAGCGTCTTGTGTATTTTGTGCATAAAGTATGCACTGAAAACCCCAGCAAGTAATTGGCTCTACTGGCGCCAGATGATAAAAGAGAAGCTCGTTCGAAAATTATAGAGGGTGATTCTAAGACGGTCTAATGAAAGAGCTAAGTCCCTTTAATTTGCACCTATTTATCCACCGGGATGACAATAGTCCCGATAAGTCGCAAGGCCTCTCGCGATAAAGTTCAAAAGATTCGTGTCATCCAGGCAAGAAAGAACGGCGCAATAACAGTCCTCCGTGAGTGCTTAGTACCTGTGACAGGGATTATAAAAGGACAACAAAATGCGAGGGAACGTTTTACCAGGGATATGGGAGTTTGGTTTCACCACGCCCATAAACGTACTCATATATTCATATAGTGGGAGAAGTTCTTTACATTGCGAATGACCTTTTTGCCAATTCGCCGCTTAGAAGGAATGCTCCCCAGGGAGTGTAGGTAGTGCGCACAATATTTCACAACTCTCCTGCTTGGGTGTTTCACAAAGAAATATTTGTCATTATGACAAATTTGTCATAATGACAGATTTTTATGTTGGCATTATGAGGACCTTTTGGCCAAAACGTAGCCAAAATTTAGCCAAATTATACGAATTTGGCCAAAATTTGACAAAGTTTGGGCAAAATTTCGGCCAAAATGTCCTTATATTATAATGCCACCATAACAAATTGTCATAATGACAAAATATTTCTTTGTGATTGGGATGGCAGTTGGTATACTTCTCGTATCTTGGTATCGCCGCATGTGAGACCCGTTTCTTATAATTATAGTTTTTCTTCTAAAAAAGATTCTTCTTTAGAAGAAGAACAATCGAAGCCCTTTCTTTTGTAACGAAATGTTTGTATGAGTGAAGAGTGTATTCAGAAGGGTGATTATCCCTGTGGTGGACCCGGGGATCGAAGGAAGCAAACAAGAAAAGGAAAACTTATACATGTACACTTCGGCAACCGAACTAAGAAGTAGTAAAAAATAAAATTAAATAGACTTTAAAAAATACTACATACGATGTCAAATGGAGGTCACTATAGATTGGGTTCTGCTTTATACAGGTATCCTTTTTCATATCACAAGATGTCTCAAGAATTTAATAATAATGCCCTGAATGTACCACTACTTTTAACATGTTAATGTCTAGTTTTAATCATCTTGAATTAAAAGAGAAAATTGCACTGCGTTTGTCAATATAATTTGAAACAAATCTTGGGAATATAATATAGTGTAACAAACTACATTACGAACTTGACAGAAAGTTGGAGCTCTCTATATAAATGTTTCAGTTATCTAACATGATTATATATATATAAGCCTTGGGACATAGATATCATCTCATTCTAGCACACCTCGTTCGATATACGTAAACAATCACATGGAATTACGATAATTACATTGCACACTATGATGAGCTATCACGAAACTATAATGGCAAATTTCGGTGGTTGCCAATAACTGATTGGTTCATGGTAAGATATAAGTTTTTAGCTCATCCGGCCCGAAGGGCCCGATGAGCTTATGCCATGGCGTGGCGTCCGTCGTCCGTCCGTCCTTCCGTCCGTCCTTCCGTCCGTCCTTCCGTCCGTCCTTCCGTCCGTCCGTCCGTCCGTCCGTCCACAGTTTTCAAAATGCTTCTTCTTCGTTATTTTTTAACCGATTTTGATTCTGATTGTTTCATAAGATAGGGCTAGGAGGGGGATTTAAAACTTCCACACAGAATCGTGAAATTCATTATATATGCTAATTTATGCAAATTTATTCGAAATCACAAAAAATGCTTCTTCTCCTTCATTTCTTGACCGATTTTGATTTGGTTTGCTTTATCTGGTAGAGCTAACTTTGGTACACTAAACTTCTACACAGAATTTTGAAATTTTTCTCCATTAATTAATTATGGTAATTTATGCAAATTTATTCCAAAAATCACAAAAAATGCTTCTTCTCCTTCATTTCTCGACCGATTTTGATTTGGTTTGCTTTATCTGGTAGAGCTAACTTTGGTACACTAAACTTCTACACAGAATTTTGAAATTTTTCTCCATTAATTAATTATGGTAATTTTGTATTTATTTATTTATTTATTTATTTATTTTTATTATTTATTTATTTATTTATTTATTTATTTATTTATTTATTTATTAATTTTTTTTTTAAATTTATTTATTTATTTATTTTTTTTCCCATGTCCATTCTGGGGCGTCAAATTTATATTTTTTTCACTCTAATTTTTTTTAAATTAATTTTTATGTCCCTTCCAGGGCATCACATTTTTATTTTTTGACCAGTTGAAAAGTGTACCACATGAAATTTGCGATATTTGATGTTGCGAGATGGCGGATGAGCGCTACGTCATTGACGTTCTGGTTAAAAAAGTAAAACCATTTTTCTTCTTTTAGCCACCCCGCCTATTTATCGCCCTGCGTTATAACGTATAATATGTTAGTCTTACGTTTGTTCTTGTTTTTAATAATTCTTCTCTTGATTATCCCTCAATTACTAGTGTTAAACCCCCTTTTTCTGATATCTTTGTATTCTACTTTTTAATCCTATTTTTCTTCTTTTCATATACTAGTACATCCTAATGCAAGTTTCCGTCATTCTGTACCTATATCGAAAGACGAGCCCTTCTTTCGACCTCCTCGTAATTTTATCCGATCCGTCCTTTCCTATAATTATGAAGCATTATATACTGAAACTATAATGACCACTGCAGCAGTCAAAACCACTTCAATAGTTTAATTTACTGATGGATAAATAAATGGCATACCATTAGATACAGCCAAGTGAAATCTCAAGTGTTTTTTTTAAAGATGTAAAGCAGTGGCACAACAAGGGTGGGGATCGGGGTATGGACCATTAATTTGCCCACCCTCTCGTTTTCTGGGGGGGGGGGGGGGGGTGTTCTTTTTTGTAGTCCTATTTATCCAGGTTTGCCTCTTCAGTGCTTTTGCTCTGTTATGGTCCCAGAGGGACCTGCATTTTTTGTTTTTACCTCGGCCATCGAATACAAATCCGTACTTGATTGTGCACCCTCTCCACTTCCTGGGGAGGATTCCAGCAGCTGCTACTTTTATAGTGCACTCATGCTCTACACACCCTCATTCATGTCAAGTTGCAGAGATTTTGTACTGATTTTCTTCAATAAAAACATAAAAAAAAACAATTGCAGAGAGAGTTGCAATCGATGGTAAAGGTGCAATAAAGTGCAAGTTAGTCAGGTCATGTGACTAAACGCGCAAATCTGATTGGTTCAAATTGGCATATTTTCTGACTTGCAATTAATTTCAGCTTTACAATCGATTGCGGGGTATATTGCTCGCTCACTGTCCCTGCATGTATGTGGAAATGTAAAACGAGAATTACCACTACGGACAATTTTTTGTTTAATTATTTACTACGGGTGATATAAATTTACTATCACTTTTGGTTATAATCTTCCACAATAATATCTGTTCAATTCATTTCACAACCATCGTGTTCACATACGTCTTGTATATACGGACTCATCATCACGAACTGTTTGTATACATGTATTACTTAAAATTACACACTTTCACACAATCATGCAAAGACAGACACATAATTATAGCCTACACTTGTAATTTGCATCGATGTTGGGCTAGTAATATCTTGTACTTTTCGAATATTTATATTTCTGTTATTTCACGAACCAGCTGTTTATCCGCAAGGTCTTTTCGTTCCACTCAAAGAATGTAAAACCCTTGTCAAATATCTTACTGGCACACATCTTTTCTAGATGTGTAGCATCAGCGTATTTCAACACGTGTTATTTGTAATGCCCCTGGTCATCATTTACTTGTCTTTGATGTTTTGCAGAATTATTATTTAAGCTAGGTTATTTTACAATTAGTTAAATAACTGTCAAATTAAGCAGCACATGACCTTGTATTTGCTCATTATCAAACTAGGACCGGGGAGCTAGATCAGAGCAAGTGCAATAACCAAAAAATAAGTGTCGATTGACTGGATCTGAATGACAAAATGTGAAACTTGTCGCTTGGCTCAATTTGAACCCACTAAAACGAGTTTGAACGACACTATTCAACGGAAGGGTTGATTTATCAAAACCTAATGCTGAAAACTAATACGTAAGTGCAGTGTTAGTCTACAATTCGCTTGTTAATGTTGTTCTTTTTGGTGTCGGTTAGGATTATTCTTCGCTTCATTATGTTGCCTTCATTTTATTATTGTGTGATTAGTATTTATCAGAACATAATAGAATCCAATTGAGCGTACTATATCCATCAGACTGTGACAACGGATTTCTCCTAATTGTAAACTGCTTAAGTCGTCATGGGGTGTTACGTGTTAACTTTCAATCATCACCAATTCATTGTGTCTATAGTGACATAACATTGTACCCACTCAGCTGATACAAGTGACATTGTGATATTATTCACAACCCCGCCCAGATCGATCGATCTTCACTTGAAAGGACGTCATTATCATGTTTAGACTGTCTCTCAAAACAATCTGATCCACATAAGCAAATCATGGGCGTCGATACTTACGTAATACCTATTCATCAGGGGGGGATGAATGAATAGATCATCCCCCCTGATGAATGGGTATCAATTACGGATCGACGCCCATGAAGCAAATCATGTGTCCGATGATCTCATGACCCAATTCAAATATGTGTGAGGATAATCTCGATTCGGCATGTTGGCGTCGTAAAATCTTTATGTGGAAATTTCTCACCGTAAACAATCTCAATTCATTTGTACATTAAATTATATAATAATTCGCATCTATATACGTACGGAGGCAGGGAGATAAGGGGACGTTGCACACCCCCGAGTGTTTTGAACATAGCAAATTATGAGGGCAAAACATGTCATAATTTGGGCAAAACCTTCTCATTATCGGGCATACTCATGTCATATCGGTGCAAAATCTTGTCAAATCGGGGAAAACATGTGAATTTTCTGGGTCGACTAAAATTATCAAATTCAAATGTTGGCTAAAAGGTGCCCGTATATACATGTATACGCACTTGATTTTTGTGCAGTATGTATACCATGTTTGCATGCCTTTTTGGGCGTATACGTGCATATTTTTTCAAGGGGCTGAGGTATATGTTGCCCGATATGCTTTTACCTGACATCCACAGAAAGAAGGTTTCGCACCATTTAGCTGCCCGAAAACTATATGTTATGATCTTGCCCGAATATGACATGATTTTGCCCGTATTTGGCCAAATTTTGTTTAGCGTTTACTTATGCACTTATACACTCAACCAAAAAAGTAAGTCCCCCCTTGCATTTTTTCATATATCTCAAAAAGTATTTTAAATTACCGATTTTGATCATTCAAACGGTAATGGATATGGAATTTTCTTACGCAAAAATGAATGGTATGTGTCTGCCAATTGATGGTATTGTTGGTGTGAAATAATGCATTTTATGACAAAAGGTGTGACAAAAAATGTTGCACTTTTGTGATTTGTGTCAGCTTATACACGAATAACAACATAATCACGCATGTTTCTGAACTTTCAAGCACCATTATTGCATGTCACTCTATGTTTTACTTTTAATAAGCATCACAATGAATGAAGTGTTTAATAATTGATAGGTTCACCATCTGCTTTGATTCATATTTCATATTGAAAGGCCTATTGTTTCAGAAAAATGCATGCTTTTGAAAAATGTTTCCACTAAGATCAATGCAGCAGTAGTACTGAATTACACAACATATTTGTGAATTAGGCCGACTCCAATACAAATTAAAACAGGACATGACTTTGGCCACTCTAATCCCCAACAATTTCATATTGAAAGGCCTATTGTTTCAGAAAAATGCATGCTTTTGAAAAATAGTTCCACTAAGAACAATGCAGCAGTAGTACTGAATTACATAACAGATTTGTGTGTCGGGTCATCTTCAATGAAGATGCTTACTCGTATACAAAATGTACCCAATATATATACCATATTAAACTTAAAGTGCAACTTTTTGTTTGCACTTTGTAACAGAAATTGCATTTTTTTATATGGAAAACGTAATTCTATGGCAACCATTTACCATCCACAGTGTGTGTAAGAAGATTGCGCATCCATTACCGTTTGCGAGATAAAAATCGGTAAAATACTTTTTGAGATAATATGAAAAAATGCTAGGGGGGACTTACTTTTTTGGTTGAGTGTATATAGTAGTAGTAGTAGTAATAGCAGTAATCGTTGTATAATTATCATTCTTACTATCAGTATCAAGTTAGTGTTAGCAATATTATTATTACCATTAACATTATTATTATTATTATTTTCATAAATTGCATCTTTATGATATTCCTTATTGTTTATTATTGACTGTATGTTCGTAATTATATTATTGTATACACAAGTACATTTCATAATTTGTTGTATCATGTTGTACGTACGGAATGTTATGTTTACGCCTTTGAATGAATACAATACATATAAAGTATTACCGACAACTGAAAATAACGGTATATACTTATCCTTGAATTTAAATTGATTACATAATAAGAGACATCTTTGTCCAGATTATTTTTTGTCGCTTTCTCATATCTTCACTTCAAAATAGTCATTACTGTATTCATTTACCAAAGGGGGGGGGGGGGGGGAACACTTTGTGGTGTTGTCACATATACTGACGGATAGTCAATATGTGCAATCAATTTTTCCGGTGGTTAAAGTTGTCTCCATTAATTGCTGCATGCACAAAACTTTCCGACAGATAAAACAACGGACATCGCCTGACAAGGAATGCATTCGCCGAATACAAAACAAGAAACGTGTCGTATACAAACACGAACGGTTTGAAACTTTTGCTCTCCGTCGGGCGACCGTTAACGCTATCCGGTGAAATGTGACAAGGGGTTTAGTTGTAATGTAGAGGTACACTCACGCTCAATCAATTGTGTGTGGCCTTTCGGGCTTCTTGCATGGATAACTTGTAATAGACCGAGGAATTCTTGCAGGGGCTTTTAATTTGCATTTCAATACAGAGGCATTCTTTTTATTCATTATTTGTGAGGGCTGATCCAAGCACCGCTGAAGTGAACCAAGATTCGTCGTATTATCCACTGTTCAAATAATAGTGGAGATACGACACCGCTCGTCTTCGAACTATCCCATGTATACCTTTGCTTTCCCATTATACGACGCCCCCAAACCTCCATGAAACCCTAATAGAAGAGATAGAGGACAGATTAAGATTATACAATCCCTTTCAAATTAGTGCTGGGATATAGTAAATGCGCTGGATGGGGTGCGAGGGTTTTGGGGTAATACTAATAGGGGCCTTGACAGAATGGCGGGAGACCGTTAGATCCGAGCTCGAGAAGGTCCGATGAAAAGAAAATGGGTGCGGCTGGTGACGTATCACGCCACGCTTCGGAGCACTTCAATAGAATAGGATCGGACGACGCTTGGTGGCAATTTGTGAAAGTGGTCAAGCCTCGAAAGACAGGAGGGGGTGGGGGGGGGGGGGGGGGGGTCTATACTAGCTGCGGCGTTGTACTTACCTAAACCAAATCATTGAAGTGGAACCGATAAAGAGAGGAAGGATGAGAGAGCTACAGGGGGTTGGTATTTAGAACATTGACTATCATCTACTTCCCTTCACTGTCGGTAGTGTACGTAGTAAGGTATAGATCTTCGCGATCCGCCACTCTTCAATTTTCTTCTCCAGAAGAGGACAGAAAAGGAGTGCCCTTCTTACCGTCCAAGGGGTCAAGTCTTGACAGTCCACGATCCTGTCGTCCAGTTTCATCTGATTTCTAACCTGTTTCTTATTAGATAACACTCTGCCAAGATGAAGTGTGTTATTCTATCTGCTATCATTCTCACGCTTTTTTCAGCGTCTCAAGCACAAGGTATGTCACCACATCATTTTCATTTCTTGACGCCATTATAAATGAGTAGCGCAGCTGAGCACCTTAGTCACCAGACACACCTTTTGTATGCATACTGGACATAGTTTGAATAATCAACTCTCCATGTATATAAATGATCATACATATTCGTAACAAACTAATATTAAAAAAGGTGGAATGTTTGTAGATATATTTGATTATATCATTTATGTATCTATAATCTGGATGTTTAACGATACGAGCACATAAATACGTGTGCGCACGTGAATAATTAAGTGTTTATGCGTGTTCTTATTATATGTTTTATACCGTATCGTTTTGCAAAGTAAATGTCTATCAATTATGTAGAACATACGGCTCTAGTGATTCATTATAGTTTGTAAGATATTTATAAAAAATTATTGAAACCAAATATATTCCAATCAATCATACGTCCGTTCTGTTTTATATCATAATATCAACAGTGGCAACGTAACATCTTTATTCATTGATTAAGTTGTATTGTCCGTTGTACAAACAAATACTACGAATATAAATAAAGTTTTTCAATTCAAACGACGGTTGGATGGCCCATTTTCAGGTGTGCCAACATGACACACATGGGCCCCGTTGCAGAAAGAGATACGATCGATTGTAAGCTACAATTAATTGTAAGTCAGATCAAGTGTTCTACATGCGCAAATCTGATTCGTTGAAACGCGAAAATATTGTCTGACTTACAATCAATTGTTGTAATTTACATTCGATTGTATCTCTTTCTGCAACGGGGACTTATATAACACGGGCGTCGACATGTCATTGATACCCATTCAACTGGGGGGATGATCTATTCATTCACCCCCCCTGATGAATAGGTATTACATAAGTCGCTACGCCCGTGTTATATAATCTTCCAGTTTCCATCTACACCAAAGTACCATTACAAATATGAACGTTCGATGTTTTAGAAGAAAAGTAATCGACCATCAAATTAATTACTTAGGCAGTAAATGACAAGAAAACGCGATTACTACAACCGAATGTATATTTATGCAAAAGTAATATGGTGTATAACGTATAAAGTGTTTACAAGTATAAATTGGAATCGTGTTTTGTTTAGAGCTATTGCATATTCTGTATCGATATACACGTGACGTCATGATTGTCACTTGTTAGAGAGGAGACCGTGAAATTCATTATATCGAGACTTGACAAATACAAGCTAAAAGTGTTGCATAACATTGTATAATACATCACAAAAAGAATGTTTTCCATTACGTATAAAATATGGTGGACTTTTTATGACACCGCCTATATAATCTGAAAACTTCGTCGTAAGACACTAGCGTATATTTTTGTAAGGGATCTCTTTTGTTCAGAGGGGATGGTCTATTGATCTATTCACTCATCCATCCTGGAGCAAATAACTTTCCGCAGTTTACGCCCGTGTAGTAAGAACTCGACAAGAGCACTAAAAATGTTGATTAATCAATGAGAAAACTCGACAGTTCTCATGGGCGTGTCAAGATGATAATAAAATCTTGATGTACCGTAAAAACACCCCAAATATTTTAGTTGAAACAGGGCCCATATTCATAAAACCCTGCCAGCTTAGTTCCGTGCTGTGTCTGTTTGAAATGATACGCCGTTAGTGAGAAAAAAAAACGGTTTTCCTAGTCCCCATCTAGGGTTAGCTTTCGGTACCCACTTTAGTTAAACAAATTTAGCAACTAAAATATAATGCGGTACATAGCTAGCCACATATTATAAAATAGACTTAGCATGCAACTTAGCTAGTTTAGCGGGCTTTTATGAATATGGGCCTATAAGGCCGACATTCAAACGATTTTGGACACCGGTGCTTCCATCAGTAAATCAAAGCTTGATTTATAGAATACACCAGATATGACCGCGAGAAATCAAAACTAAGACGATGATAGTTTTATATTAAAATACACATTTGTTGTTTCGTGTTCCTACTTTTGTTTTTATTAGTAATTGTTTTTGGGGGCTTTATTATACAGTTAACAATTTTTGTTAGTAACAATTCCGCAAAGTATACCTGCAATTCCAATTCTAATTCTTGTTTGAATATGCAACTTGTATTGTATATTGCTAAATATTTGTATTATATGTATGATGCTTCTGTTATTTATACAGTCAATGTAACTATGGTAACTTAACGGTTTAAATATTGTTTTTATAATTTTAATGTACAAATTAACCGATCTCAAATTCAATCCAACTCATACTCGGTTCAAATCAATAGGACTGTAGATTTCGAGGAAGCTAAATTCATAGAGCCTATAATTGATAATAGAATAGGTCACGATAGTAGTCATTTTCAAACAAACTAGGCTTCCTTATATAACTTCTGTTCCAAAAGCCGTGTATACAAGAGACTCCTGTGCAAATAGGGACTTCTTCCTGATAGAAGAGCGATGGCTAAGTACCCTTGAAGGACTCTGCAGATCATCGATGTCTTAAAGTAGCCACATGAATGGATTATTTGACCTTTTTGTTTGATGTGGTAGTACTATTTGGCCGGCTATCCGTATTTGTTCGTGCCATTCAATAGTGCCATGCCCCCGTGTCATGCCTATGGTGGTACGTCTACGGTAACTTTCACTAAGTATAGGCCTATGTATTCATATCTCACAAGAAGCACGCTGGAAAATTAGTAGCCTACGCGAACGGCTTAAATAGCCGACATAAACCTTTCGAATGCGATATGGTTGAATAGGACCGATTGGGAGAACCCTCATTATTGGGGGCACACCTTTTTTTACGTTTAAAAAATAAAGATTTCACCCTTTTTTGTTTATTTAAAAACAATCAAAAACCTATGTACAGTGTGTTAAAAATAAACGAAAACAAAGATTAGGTCTTGATTAAATTACTCCATGATTATTGATGAAACATTAGAGAAGCCATATACGTACATTACTAGTAATTGTATTTGGGAAATTCATTATCTTTTCCTGAATGTAATATTTCGCGTATTATACGGATCCTACATTATTCATCCGTCACCCAAAACTGACCATCTTGGGCGACTGTCAGAAACCAATTTGCGCAAAAGATCTGTGTTGTTGCGTCGTAAGGCAGGGCGTGTTTGTTTACTCATTAAAGCCCTCGTCACATCTCACCGAATATCGTCAACGGACGCTTGACGGAAAATCACATTTTCATTCGGTTCGTCTCCAGTTATATATGCATTTCTTGTCCATTCCTTATTCACCCAATTCATTCTGGCGATGTACGTTGTTCTATCCGGCGGAAAGTTTTGTGCATGCAGCAATGGAGACAACTTTCACTACCGGATAATATTTGAATTCGCTACTTTTGCATCAGTCGGGCATCAGTTTCCGATATCCGGTGATGTGTGACAACGGGCCTTAATTCATCAATTTGAATTGCCCATTTCCAACTACTTAGTAAATGAGTACGTGTAATCATACTTTACTGTTAGAGGTCAGGCCCCATATTCATGAAACCCCGCTAGCTTAGTTCCTTGTGTCTTTTAAATGTGTAGTTTATTGAACAACATATACAGTTTTCCTGGTTCCCAACTAGGGTCAACTGGGTAAGCTTTAGATACCGACTAAGTTAGCCTCTGTTAGCAACAAAAAGATCTTGCGTATAATTCATGAATCTGGGCGGGCCCTGGAGGGCAAAGGGAAAGTGATGTGCATTTGGGAAATTATCATGATAAATTGATTTAATAATTATCTACTATTTTTTTAATTCTTTTTATCAATCCAAAGTGTTCCAACAAGCACCATCTATTAATTACGTAACGAGTTGAGTACCCGTTGAGTATACATCTGTATTTTCGGCTGGTAAAAAATCACCTTCTGTCCGGGCTTCTCAAGCGCAAACTTCCAAAGATCTTGTCCTTTACAACCGGAGTCTCCAGGAGAGTTTTTCCAACATGAATTACCGGGCTAAATGCGGTCATTAAATCTCGCTTATTGTCATTTCTCAACAAGCCATCTAAATCGACAGTCGTCAGCAAAAACCTTAATGCTGCCATAAAAAAATAATCACCCGGTGCTCTTTACTGCTTGTATTGATCCGCGCACAAATAACACCCTATGGTAAGATTACAGAATGAAAAGAGCGGACCACCATGTATAGAGACTTTGACGAAAGCTTTTCACCATGATTACGTAATAGAGAAAGGAATTTACTCGTCGTTTCTTTCAAACACGCCTCGAAAGAAAACGCCTCGAAAGAGAAAACCCTCGACAAAGTGCAAGTCGACCAAATCCAAACCTCATCATGAATCATCGAGCCCGACAACACCCCGATAACAGACCGAACACAGACCGAACTCAAACCGATTGCAAATGGGCACACCCATAATTTGTTGATTTCGGTTCGAAAGTTGCTATCGATTTGGATTGGATCAGATATCGGTTCGGGTTCAGTCTGCTTACGAGTCTCGATGCTGAATGAAAACTGCACTTCGGGTTTGGAATACAGACTAACACGATGACGAACACTTCCAATATTACTCCAAAACTTGCATTCAGCCGACTCCTACTGTATAATATTCTCTAAAGACCCAAAATCTGTCTTTCGTGTCGGTCCGAGTTCGGTTTAGCGGTGTGACTGGGTCATTAGGTCTCAACATGTTTTACTTGCCCGACATAACAAAACACATTTCTCATAACCACCAATCACCATGATTACTAGTTGCTACACGTATCCACGATGTATATATATACCCATAGTAGTCCCTGATATTATGTCATATTAATTGAAATGGATGAAACATGTTTTTAGAAATATTACGAATGGATATACCTGTATATAATTATTTGATATGATTTGTTGACTTTTCACCTTCTTTTCAATCTTTCAGAGTGCGCCTCTGACCCATGTCAGAATGGGGCAGTTTGTGTGGATGGCGCCGGCTACTTCACCTGCCAGTGTACACAAGGATACGACGGGGAGCTCTGCGATAGATTCACTGGTAAGCCGTAGCATTATTTATATTGTTCCCTTCTAGATTTTGAAACCCCCTATAATAATTTATACACGACTCACAACAGGTACCCGAAGGTATAATGGGTTAGACAAGACGTAGTTCAGTCTGAGAGGGCGCTTCAAGAATAGAACATGTTTTGCGACGGAGGTAGATTGGACTGGGACCACATAAGACTGGTTCCACATTGTAGAAAAAGTAGAAAAGGATGCCGACAAACAACTTCAAGTCAGATCATGTAACAACAAATCTGATTGGTTCGAATGTGCTCAATTTTCTGACGGGCAAATAATTTGAACTTTACGACCCATTGCAACTTTTTCTGCAACGGGGCAAACATTACTTTCCATCAAAATCCGTCGTAAATTTACCCCCAAAAAACACGATTGGTGTTGACCAGTTTATTCACAATATGTTTATTCATTGAAATACATTTTATTAGCCTCATCACTGCTCATTTGTAAAATTACAAAAAAGACTTCGATTTCAATCATTTATATATTGAATATTTCACAAGGTGAAAACTAATGCACAGCTTTGGAAAAGGAAAATGGTTCTAAGTGTCTCAAGGTTGAAAGTTGCCTTTTTAGGGCAAATCAAATTATTCATCGATGTTTTTATATGTGTTATCTTTAAATAACGTGTTCAGGTACAAACTGCGGTCTCAACAGCTATACCACTTCTGGCGTGATCGAATCGCCGAACTACCCGGCGATGTACAACAACCGCGCAGACTGTATCTACCTCGTGCGCGTCCACGACGCACGAAGCATCACTTTCACGGTCGAAGACTTCATGACCGAGATCTTCAAAGGTTTGACTTTCATTTTAGTTTGTTCTTAGATATGAGAAGGGTGGGGCATCCGTTCTGCGTATCGTTTACTGCAAAAGGCATTTATTTTGGTTTAAATACGCCTTTTCATTTCCGCTAGAGTCTCGCGTTTTCGTTCTTCATATTTCAATGAAATATTGTATATTTCAATTCAGAAAGCCTTGAAAAGCGTCATGTTACGAATTTTGAACTTGGTACTATTTGACGTACATGCAAGGAATGAGTTTCTATTTTAGATGCAAATTGCTTTTGTTAAAGTTAAAGCATATTCTAAACCCCAATCACCGTGTGCCGGAAGGTAATCTTTTAATCTGAATAAATGAAAATCGGTATTAACATGGCACGTTATAAGTTGAAAATTATCGGGCGTGACACAGTGCCAAATATTTTCACTGCGAAACAGTCAATTTGACTCACAATCAAGGATATTTCCTTTTCCCTGCAAGTAAGCTGCATTCTCAACATAGCTTGTATCCTTATTTATTCTACGCATGTGTGGGTCAAACTATTATACTCTATAAAAACAACATATGGCAAAGACCTGGGACCTGATCCAAATGCTACTTTTTTTTAACTACTATATCACAACTGATCAACATGAAGTTGCGATATAAGTTACAATCACTTGCTATTTGCAACGATTGGAAAGGTTGTATTAAACAGGGCTCAGATAAGGAAGTGATTTGTGTGTGTTTTATATACTCTTTTTGCCATTGCTTTGTTTTTGTGTTTTAATGTAGATTTGTTCTTCCGTTCCGCAACACTTAATACTTGACGTACAGCTTGAGTACATCGTGTGATCCTACACAACTGTACTTTAACATGACTACTATAGTTTAGGATTTTATTCCCGGGGGGGGGGGGGGGTACTCACGTATATTGGGTAAACGGGGATGTGCCGCTGGGAAGGGTGACTTTTTCAAGAAAGATCTTAGACATGGGTCCCCTTTTCATAACAAAAATCCTTTCAAGTTTGGGATTTGCCGATGTGAAATTGCAAAAATTTTCAAGCTCGCTACGCTCGCTAAACAAATTACAAAATTTGCGGGAAATACACAGCGAACATGCGACGCCGGCGAAAAAAAATCCTTAGACATGGGTCCATTTTGCACAAAAATCCTTAGACATGGGTCCATTTTGCACAAAAATCCTTAGACATGGGTACCAATTTACAGCAAAAAGACCCTTAGATATGGGTATGGGTTCGGAGGTCTCAGCCGCACACCCCCGTCCGACTATAATCTGAGTACCCCTCCCTCCCCCCCGGGATTTTGATACCATTAACAATTCAACAACTCCTAATTATTCTTACTCAGATGTGCTCGAGTACGGTGTTGGCCCCACTGCTGATTTTACGCAGACCGTCGGATCCTTCCAGGGAAACCTATCGGCAGATGGCACCATTCCTGCGCCCTTCACCGTCAACGGCGACCAGGCATGGTTCCTCTTCTCCACCGACCGAAACATCGTCAACCAAGGATTCAGAGTCGTATACAACTCTGGTGAGAATAATGGGAAATGGTTGGTTGTCCGTTTTTAATGAGTGAGTTAGTTAGTCAGTTAGTTAGTTAGCTGGTTGGTTGGTTGGTAAGTTGATCAGGTTGTGAGTTAGTGAGTTAGTTAGTTGGTTGGTTGGTTGGTTGGTGGGTGGGTGGTCGGTCGGTCGGTCGGTCGGTCGGTCGGTCGGTCAGTCGGTCAGCCGGTCAGCCGGCTGTTTAGTTTGTTGGTTGGTAAGATGGTTGGTTGGTTGGTTGGTAAGATGGTTGGTTGGTTGGTTGGTTGGTTGGTTAGGTTGGTCGGTCGGTCGGTTGGTTGGTTGGTTTGTCGGCCATTGGCTGGTTGGTTGGGTGGTCGGTCGGTCGGTCAGCCGGCTGTTTAGTTGGTTGGTTGGTAAGATGGTTGGTTGGTTGGTTGGTTGGTTGGTCGGTCGGTCGGTTGGTTGGTTGGTTTGTCGGCCATTGGCTGGTTGGTTTGTCGGCCATTCGCTGGTTGGTTGGTTGGTTGGGTGGTCGGTCGGTCGGTCAGCCGGCTGTTTAGTTGGTTGGTTGGTAAGATGGTTGGTTGGTTGGTTGGTTGGTTGGTTGGTTAGGTTGGTCGGTCGGTCGGTTGGTTAAGTTGGTTGGTTGGTTGGTTGGTTAGGTTGGTCGGTCGGTCGGTCGGTCAGCCGGCTGTTTAGTTGGTTGGTTGGTAAGATGGTTGGTTGGTTGGTTGGTTGGTTGGTTGGTTGGTTAGGTTGGTCGGTCGGTCAGTTAGTTAGTTAGCTGGTTGGTTGGTTGGTAAGTTGATCAGGTTGTGAGTTAGTGAGTTAGTTAGTTGGTTGGTTGGTTGGTTGGTGGGTGGGTGGTCGGTCGGTCGGTCGGTCGGTCGGTCGGTCGGTCAGTCGGTCAGCCGGTCAGCCGGCTGTTTAGTTTGTTGGTTGGTAAGATGGTTGGTTGGTTGGTTGGTAAGATGGTTGGTTGGTTGGTTGGTTGGTTAGGTTGGTCGGTCGGTCGGTTGGTTGGTTGGTTTGTCGGCCATTGGCTGGTTGGTTGGGTGGTCGGTCGGTCGGTCAGCCGGCTGTTTAGTTGGTTGGTTGGTAAGATGGTTGGTTGGTTGGTTGGTTGGTTGGTTGGTTGGTTGGTTGGTCGGTCGGTCGGTTGGTTGGTTGGTTTGTCGGCCATTGGCTGGTTGGTTTGTCGGCCATTCGCTGGTTGGTTGGTTGGTTGGGTGGTCGGTCGGTCGGTCAGCCGGCTGTTTAGTTGGTTGGTTGGTAAGATGGTTGGTTGGTTGGTTGGTTGGTTGGTTGGTTAGGTTGGTCGGTCGGTCGGTTGGTTAAGTTGGTTGGTTGGTTGGTTGGTTAGGTTGGTCGGTCGGTCGGTCGGTTGGTTGGTTGGTTTGTCGGCCATTGGCTGGTTGGTTGGGTGGTCGGTCGGTCGGTCAGCCGGCTGTTTAGTTGGTTGGTTGGTTGGTTGGTTGGTTGGTTGGTTGGTTGGTTGGTTGGTTGGTTAGGTTGGTTAGGTTGGTTGGTTGGTTGGTTAGGTTGGTCGGTTGGTTGGTTGGTTGGTTGGTTTGTCGGCCATTGGCTGGTTGGTTGGGTGGTCGGTCGGTCGGTCAGCCGGCTGTTCAGTTGGTTGGTTGGTAAGATGGTTGGTTGGTTGGTTGGTTAGGTTGGTTGGTTGGTTGGTTAGGTTGGTTGGTCGGTCGGTCGGTTGGTTGGTTGGTTTGTCGGCCATTGGCTGGTTGGTTGGGTGGTCGGTCGGTCGGTCAGCCGGCTGTTTAGTTGGTTGGTTGGTAAGATGGTTGGTTGGTTGGTTGGTTGGTAAGATGGTTGGTTGGTTAGTTGGCTGTTCGGGTGGTTATTATTTGTTTTGTTGGCTGTTTAAACTAAATAAGTTATTGAAATATTCTAAATATTACAATGTACATTAATCTGCGATTTGGTGTCCTAGGAAATGGTTTGAGCTGCAACATAGTCGTGTAATTGATTTATGCAAATTATTCGCCAAGCCATTCAAATCATGTTGATTAAAATCGCATTATATTTATCTTGTTTCTTTGAAGACGGCGATGACTGCAACCCCAACTTCTGTGAGAATGGAGCCACTTGCAACGATCTCGTCAACGACTATTCCTGCAACTGCCCCGCTGGCTTCACCGACTACAACTGCTCCACAAGTAAGCCGTATGATAAAACAAACAAGAATACATATGAAGAGCTAAGTTCCAAAAGGCGCTAAATCCACTTTCCATACAAAATGAGGAAACGATATGAGTACATTAATAAGCTACGTTATAGAAATCCAAATTTGAGGACAAATTACACAATCAAAATCAAAATATGGAACGTTCCATTTTTATATTCCCATAGGCATGTACACGTATATACAAAGCTGGGCAAAGAAACCTGTTTTCTCGAAAGTTGAAAAGGTGGATTTAGCGCCTTTTGGAATTAAGCTCTTCATTATTATGCAGAGCTTATATCCAAAAGGCGCTAAATCCACTTTCCATACAAATTGAGTTAACAATTATATTAGTACATTAATAAGCTACGTAGTTAGAAATCCAAATGTAAGGAGAAATTACACACACGCATAACAAAAATGTATAATTTCATTTCCAGATTCCTCGAGGCATGTGTACAAAGTTGGACAAAGAAACCTGCTTTTCTCCAGAGTAGAAAAGTAGATTTAGCGCCTTTTGAATTAAACTCTTCATATACTTCGGTTTTATAGTGCGAATAATCCCGAGTGTGCACTTGTGTTCCACATATTCCTTTTGATGTTTCCTTCCGTGGTATATGTAGGTTTTGTTTCTTACGTATAGGTATCTAGTAACTTTGTTGAAATGTTGAAAACCAACGAAGGGTTGGTAAAATGTATATTGATGTTATCTGATATTATGTCAATAGGGTAATATGTGAACATTCCATGCTAATTAAATGAATGCCATTTGACCAAATAATGAGCGCAATGCATAGTCTGTGATATTCGGTAATTTATTGCACTAATTTTGTACACAGTTAAAAGTCTCCATGGGAGTTATTAGTAAATTTTGTTGATATTGACAATGTTAATAGTCTATTTTAACATGAAATTCATATAATTTTTTGTTTCAACTGTCCTCAGACATCGATGAGTGCGCATCAGACCCGTGTCAGAACGGAGGGACGTGTGTGGATGGTGTCGATATGTTCACATGTATGTGCGCACCAGGCTTCACCGATGATGTCTGCTCTACAAGTAAGTAATTGTTCCATCTAGCAGTTTCCGATTTATTTATGACGCTTGCCCCATATTCATGAAACCCAGCTAGCTTAGTTCCTTGCTAAGTGTATTTTTGATGTGAAGTTTATTGAGCAACAAACATTTTTCCTAGTCCCCAACTAGGGTCAACTGCGGGTAAGCCTTAGGTACCCACTAAATTAACCCTAGTTAGCAACTAAAATTTCTTGTTTACTTCTAGGCCACGCCATCCAAAATGGGATTAGCAAGGAACTAAGCTAGCAGGCTTTCATGAATATGTGCCCTGGTGATTTATTTGGGTAGATATATAAGTAGCTTTCAGCAGTATTTCATTGATTCAGGTTCCGATTTAGACATTTATAATTTAAAAGTTATCTTCGTGTAACTATATGCGGGCACATAGAATGTACCGAACTAAGAGTGAGTTATCACTGCAACATGTAAGCAGCTATACCTGCGAACACAGCCAATTTGCATAATTTGTTTCAAAATGGTGTCTCTTATTTAGTACCATTTCAAAGAAATACATGCTATGGGTCAGACAAGGTGAACATAAGATCCAAATGTATGCAGATTTCAAACGCTTGCCATACACATCAACCCAAATATTTCCATAGTTCGTTGCAGTATTATTTGTCACAAAGTATGGAATGCATAGCAATATAATAAAAAAAAACTAGTCATATACGATTTGCCATACGAACCGATATTTTAATTTGCCTCGTTTATTAACATGTAAATAAAGTGGGAAACCAGTTTTTTCTTCAATTATATCACGTACGTTCTAAACACCTGGGCCCCGTTGCAGAAAGAGATACAATCCATTGACAGTGACAATTAATTGTAAGTCAGGTCACGTGTTCTGAATGAGCAAATCTGATTGGTTGAAGCGCGCAAATTTTCTGACTTACAATCAATGGGAACTTACAATTGATTGTATCTCTTTATGCAATGGGGCCATGTACTGGATGTCGGAATAACCATTTCTCTTGTATTTGTCTTGCAGATATCAACGAATGTGCCAGCGATCCTTGTCAGAATGGCGGTGTTTGCGTTGACGGCATCAACATGTACCAGTGTTTCTGTCTGCCAGGCTTCACTGGAACCAACTGCGAGACCGGTAAGTTCGTCACACAAACAAACACATACGCACGCCCGGCAAGCACGCACGCAGTCACGCACACTCGCACCCACCCCGAAAAGTGACTCATTTAGATGTCCTCCTGTTATGACGCTAGTTCTTACATTTTTGAGGGGAAAACATAATGTAAAATAAGTGTTCAACATTCCATTTAGCATTTTCCATTTTCCATTGACCTAATACATTGACGGTGACCTGGGACCCCTTACCAATAATTGATATCAAATATTACTTGCCCCACTTGGAAACCAAATATACTAATAGTTTCTTCTGTTGATGGCTGATCAGTGTTGATGGCTGATCAGTGTTCTTGCCCAACTGATCAATTACAGTACTTTACAAGAATATTACAGGAACTAGGCAAAACAGTAACCTTGCCAACCATGCTATCATGGATTAATATTTTTGATGTTTTTCATTTAGATATCGACGAATGCGCCTCCATGCCCTGCCTGAACGGCGGTATCTGCAACGACGGCATCAACGGTTACACCTGTTCTTGCCCGCTCGGCTTCGACGGAGTCAACTGTGAAATCAGTAAGTACCTGTAGCTAATGGGAGGTACGGCATGTACGGGGAGCTAAGTAGCTAAAGGGAGGAGGGAGGGGGATGTGAATACATACATGCCTTCCAGACATACCCCTAGATAAAACATAAGGTGTGCCCCTGACAACCATGACAACGAATTGGTGTAGAGGACCGAGGCAGTCATAACTTGTCAGATTAAAATGTATGCCTAACTCATCCTGCGAAACTATATTTCTAATGGCTGCTTTTATGTGCAGACATAGAAACTGAACTTTCTAATTATTTATAATTACTGTTGTTGTTTATAGACATGGATAATAAACTTAATCAATACTTGTTCTTGTTTGCAGACATCGATGAGTGCGCCAGCGACCCTTGTCTGAATGGAGGAACCTGTGTGGATCTAGTCAACTCCTACATGTGTATCTGCGCCGCTGGCTGGACCGGACCCACTTGCGCTGACAGTAAGTAGCATGCGGTAACATGTACTTGCCATCCAATAATCCTTACAAAAAACTACAATAAAAACAGAAACTCATTTTCAAAAGAAACGAAGAAATAGAATGGCCCAAAAAGTATACCCACGCCGTGACACCTTGGCTACATGGGGTTGTAAGTTTCTGTACCATGAGGCAGGAATGACTAATTCAAGAGCTGTCATTGTAAATGAGTGAAGCATAAAATACAACCCTCTTTGTAGAATTTCACCCCAAATATCATGAAATTTGTGCTCAATATGCTAGATTATTGCTTGAATTTTCATGTTGTAATTTATTCATAATATACATTGTATTTTTTTTTTCAGACATCGATGAATGTGAGAGCGATCCGTGCCTCAACGGAGGTGTCTGTGTCGATGGAGTCAACGGTTACACCTGTGACTGTGCACCTGGCTTCGACGGAACCCACTGCGAGAACAGTAAGTTAGTTCGCAATGAATTTAAATTAGTTAGATACATTTCTAAACCTGTCGAATTCCCCAGACCAAACTTTATCATATACTGACTAGTTTTCGCCGTCTTTTGAAAAGGGAGCATGATATCGGGTATTAAAGCATTAAAGTATTAAATCGATGACCGATGCATTTCACAATGTCTAGATGCTGGTTGATTCATCAGGGGTGGAGATGGTGCACAAATCACGCGCTAGCTTGTATGACAGGATGTGGGCTTTGTGCCAAGCAAGCATTTGTCACAATCGAAACACGTGTGTGGAATTCATGTATATTATTGAAAATAAAAACAAATTATGTCATCGCTTAACAAAATTTCCATACATATTCTATTAACGAGTGCGTATCCACTCCCTGTCAGAATGGAGACGCCTGTGTAGGTATGGCATTAATTGCTTTGTATATTATTTCCTTCTGAACCATTTCTTTGAAATAGTTTCTTCCATCGATTAACAAGATATTCATACATTTTCTTTGAATTTGTTTTCCCCTCTCCTCAGACATCGACGAGTGCGCATCCGGTCCCTGTCAGAATGGAGGCACCTGTGTGGACGGAGTGAACGGATACGTGTGTCAGTGCGCCCCTGGCTTCGACGGAGACAACTGCGAGAACAGTAAGTCATACGATCTCTTTTTGACCGGTACATGTGGCTCGGTGGTAGTGTCCATCTTATGACTGGGGGGGGGGGGGGGGGGGGGGGTGCGGGTTCGAGCCCCTGTCGAATTATTAAGAATACCTATTGAATGGTGCAATACAGATATTGCACTGGACGAGTTCTCATCGTTCATTCCCAATGATTCCGCTCATTCATGGCTTTTAAGTATATCATCGATCCGGTCCTTAAAAAGATAGTTCAAAGGACAACAATGGTCTAAAACATATTTTCATAGGGATTCAACTCTCCCTAGATATCAACAAGTGAGGTGGATATGACATCAATAGCTTGAAATGTTTGTGTCCGACAAGCTATCACGTATTCTATTTCTTTTATTACTTTTGAAATAGTTTCTTCAATTGCATAACGAGGTATTCATATATTTTCTTTAATTTTGTTTCTCCATTCCACAGATATCAACGAGTGCGCATCCGCGCCCTGTCAGAACGGAGCCACCTGTGTGGATGGTGTCAATGGATTCGTGTGTCAGTGCGCTCCTGGCTATGAGGGGACACTCTGCGAGATCGGTAACATATACAATTCACTCAACAACAGGGGGAAGGGGCGTAGCTACACATTGAATCGAATTTATATAATAATACAAGTAAAATTGAGAAAATACAACAATACATTAAACGGATCCCCTTCTGTGTGTTGGTCCATGCTACGCCTATGAATCTGGGAATCAAACGGGGTCATACGCGAATAGAGTTTTTGTTAAGTTCTTGAACAAAGCAAATAACAAACATTATTATACGTATACTTCTATTGATTCATTCATTCAAATCAAAGACACAACAGTAGTAGAAGCATTTTGTCAATGAATGATATATACTGTTTCTGATATAACAGTCTGCAAAATATTTATATTATTGTAGAGTTGTTCATTAAGAAATCACATACGTTGATGATGTTGTTTATGTTCTTAAAATATTATTCTTTGTTGAACAATGATAATTTTAATTGAAATTTCATTCCCCAAATGTGTTCTCGACCTGATATTAACCAACTGCAACGTATTTTTTGTAATCCTGTGAACTCCTAACCCGCCGGTAGCATTTCAGTACACATTTTCACAACGTTGCTAAAATTGTGCAATGGTCGATACTAGTGCATACGACGTATACGAATGCGTTCTTGTTGTCGCACAAAATGATTTAGCAAAGCAATAATAAACGAAAGAAATGAATATTATGCACACCGTTACACTTTTTTTATACCAACGTTGTGAATTTGTTGAGGGCGGTTCATGGCACACTAACACTGTATAACATATACCTTTAGTTATGCGATCTTACTAATTTAACTAGCCATCATCTTCCATTAATAACACGAATTTATAATTATAATGAACATAATCACATATACCACCTACTGTGACCTTATCCCCATGTTCACTATGTTTGACTAACCACATTACCTTCCGATTGATGTTAACAATAATGTATATGTGGTTGCGTATGATTTTGATGTGTGTTTTGTCGGGGGTGTATTGCTTAAACATGTATACACTGAGAGAGTGAGTGACCATGTCTGTATTGCCAACAAGTATAAATGTTGTATATTTACATGATATTTGGGATGCTCTAAAAAGGAGCCTATATAAGGAACTATTTAAGATTGCAAGTTGAATCAGTTTATGAGCTAGCGTTATTGGGGGTAATGGGGTACTGCACTATCTGACCTCAAATGAACTCTATTGCATATTATACATTTATTCGAGTGAAGGATTCGAGTGAATGTGATGAAAAACGCAAAAACTGACAAAGGTACTGTTAAACTGTTAAATGACTGTTATGTAGACGAGTAATGATAACAAATATCTTTTTACTCATTCCCATTAATTTGTACGAAGTTGAATTAATATCCATGATTGTTTTTTAACCTAGATGACATATCTTAATAACAGAACAGAACAAATTCAAAACCCAAAATGGTTTCATATTTCTATCAGTAAGAAGAAGAAAAAAAAAACAGCATGAAAACAACCACTTGAAGTATAAATACATTTTATTGATTTAGACAAGTTACTAGGTCCTTTAACAAAAATTGATTAGTAGGTGACAACATTCTACCAAGTTTCTGTCGGTGTCCGTATGATCTCAGTCAGCGTGGATCCATTCGATGACCGGTGTTTTGGCCCATATTCCTGAGATGTCAACTATCTGTTAGAGGTATGTGTATTTCATTATAACACCTTTACACTGTCTAATTATATGGCGAATCGTACAAATACTGCTCATTTCAGCAGCATCTTGTACATAACTCTTTCAAAAACTATAAAGCTAATGGTTATCGGATTTTACAATTGGAAACACTAGCATTTTGACGGTCCCGTGCATTCAACTCTGCGATGTGTGAGGATAAATGTATTGACCAAACGTTATATATCAACTTTAGTGTTTTGTTGTCATTGTGCTACCAGCGTTTAAGTTGGTGTTGCACAAAATGATAAATTACATTTTGTAAACAAATCTGCATTTTTGCAATAAAAGTTTGATAGATTAAACTCTTGTTTCAGAAGCAAAGAGACTTTCCAAGGTGAGGGTAAGTTTGTTGTAGGCATTGAGTGCAATCATCGTAGCTAGTTCCATTTTAGTATTGCATGATCCCGTTCTACAAAGTAGATAGATTCCATTCCCAAGTAGTAAATGCCTTAGTAAGCATTCCTCACGTTTCCTGCCCGCGTGTTTTTAGAAAATGTTGATATTCTCTCACAAACATTAGAAATGTAGACAGTTCGATGCATTAAGATGTTCTTTTCAAGTACAACATCGTCACACATTTGGTTTCACCACTTTTGAAGAAATGGAATATCTATTAACTTATTTATATACCGATGAAAATGTGTGTCTTTTTATTTTCAGACGCTGACAATTGTGACCCGAACCCTTGTCTAAATGGCGCCGTGTGCACAAACCAAGTCGGTGGCTTTACGTGCTCTTGCCCGGCTGGTTATGAGGGGGTCTTGTGTGAACAAGGTAGCGACGGAGCACTCCGCGCCTTTTAAAGGGATCTAGTAACATTGTCAAAATCCACAAAACCTATTTTAACTTTAGCGGTATTCACACACCTAGTTGTTTTCTTATTACTAAAAGAAGCATGGAACATGTCTCGGTTTCCGTATTCACATTTAAACATCTCCATAGATTTTCACTGAATAAAAAAGTAAGTGTAATGATTTTTCAAACATAACATTGAATTTTCGCTCATTTATCGGCAATATGACATTCATTTACCAAGAAATGTTCACACAGCACTTAGTGGACATATCAGATCACATCAATACACATACATTTTTTATCAACCCTCAGTCAGTTTGTGCACGTGTCAACAAAGTTACTAGATCCCTTTAACCCATCAAAAGTACACTTTGCCACTCCCCCAATAATATATTACATATGTTGTGCATAATATCACACTTGTGTATAAAGACAACATAAGGTAGACAACGTGTTTCATTTATATGCGAACTGCATTCAAGGAAATCATTATTAGTGGCCTGTCTTTAATTCTAGTGGTGGTCTTTACAATCGGATCATCGCTAGAGCAATTTTAACCTAATGAAGATTCCAGATACTATTGAGTACGCTTCTGGTTAATTCATTAATAAAGAATCATTTTTATTATCTACATCTAATTCATATCAAGCTTACAAACGGGAGGACTATATACAAATAATTTCAACTTAAGTTTCCAAGTGTCCTGAATTAACAAGCATTGAGGCAAAACGCTGTATATTGAGCATAATTTAGAACGATATAATAGTGTGTTATGATCATTTGCATCGGGCTCGCAATTGTTTATGTAAAATGTTATAGAGTCGGTCCTGTCATTGTTCATATACTAGGTTGAAATACTGTACATATTGTAGTGGTGTAGTATTTTCGCCCGGAATCTTTCAACTAGCTGAATCGCCTATATCTTGTCTCTCTGGCTCGACAAAAAACATATCTCGAAATGTAAAGCAAAGATTCGTTTTACTGATCCGATATGCTTCCCCGAGAGAAGAATGGATGTGTATGGTTGGTGATGGAATATTAACATACTAACTTTATATTAAATATTAACAATACAAACTACTTTTGCTAGACAAATTAACACGTGTTCATAGTCCTAACATAGGCTGGACATACTTACTGTACTAATTGCCCTCTGTATCCGAATTAATGAATTAATGAGCTTGATTGAAAAAAGGCACCAAATCCATTACGACAAATATGTATACTTTTCATAAAAGTGTCAAAATGTGTGTTCACTCATTTATAGATGTTGGTGGGAAGTGGACACTACTACACGATATTCCATATTTGTTTATTCAAGTATTTTGGAATCTAGGTCAAACAAAGATTAAATGAATGTCAATTAATTCAACCTTAATGGAAAGTGGACTTTGCACTTCGTTCAAATCAAGCTCTTCAACTTGTATTGTATTATTTCTCTACATTTCTTCCACTCTAAATCGCAGCACACATATCGACAGTCCAATTTCTTTCTTTAACTTTCATTCGATCGAATTCTTGAAATTATTTACGCATAATCGAAGAGGAATATTACCGGTCTTCAGTTTTCTAGGTTATCATCTGTGGAAAAAAGTAATTGCACCACATCACTTCTAACACTAACATCTTGTTCCACTCTTCATCTCATATAAACTAAGAGCAACTGCACTTATTTGTTAATATTTTTAAATAACGTATAATCGACGAGTATTGAAGCGATTGCATGCTGAAATACCTTCCTTTTTCAAATTTTAATAGATAATGCACCTATAATGTAAAATTTGTCAGACATATAATTTTTCTGTTTGTTTTAGGGTGCATAATGAAAACAGAAAATGATGGAAACATGTATTACTTTGTTCTTCCTCCAGACACTGACGAGTGTGCGTCAGCCCCTTGCCAAAATGGAGGCACTTGTACCGATCAGGTTAATGGATATGTCTGCACATGTGCACCTGGATTCGAGGGAACACACTGTGAAACTGGTAAGAAATCAAGACGTTTCCTATTTTTGTTCTTGGTATACATACTGCAGTAAATTAAATCGAAACATAATGCAATTGGTAAGATCCATATATTATTACAATTTTTGTTGGTGTTGTTGGGTGGGGGGGGGGGGGGGGGGGGGGGGCGGTTGGGGAATTATAATGTAATTTTAACAAATACATTACAACAAAGCTCTGATGCTGGCCCTTACTTCACGGTATACCAACTTATGACTTTGATTTCTGAATCATAAATTTCATGGATGATCGAGCCATTAATAATATTTGCAAACTAGTATTGCCCTATGTTGTCATTTGTTATTACTGCATGAAAATAATTACCTTTGTTTTTGCTTGGTGTACAGATACCGATGAGTGCGCGTCCGCCCCCTGTCAGAATGGAGGCACCTGTACCGACCAGGTCAACGGATACGTTTGCACCTGCGCACCTGGCTATACTGGAACAGTCTGTGAAACCGGTGAGAATAAATCCATCAACTCTTTATCAATTCGGAATAAATGCATCTCCATAGATTTGGCGTTTGAATATATATTAAGGCTTGAGCCGTAAGTGTTAAACATAGTTTGGAAACGAGGATTAAGTTGTCTATCTATGAGATTTATTGTATTGCTGTTATAGGCAAAAACGTAAAAGCACAAGTGCCTATATGATTACGGAATTATATTGATTTTGCATCGATCAGATACATGTAATTCCTAATTTCTGTGAAGTATACATGTAGTCTGCAACTAAATATGTACATGCATGTAAAAATCAAGATTTGTAATGAATTATGTACATCCATCTATATATACTTACAACAGTATTCTCGATGCTAATTCCGTTCGTACAATCAATTAAAAAGTATGTCACATTTGGGTTACACAATCAATATTATACCTGTATGTAATGTGTTACGGTCTCCATGTATAGACACGCCTGCTAATCATAACAATTGTGTTGATTTAATTGAATATTGGTAAATTATTACCAAACTAAACCAATCCATTGAATATTGGCTCGTATCATTTGCAGATATTGACGAGTGTGCGTCGATGCCTTGTTTGAATGGTGGTACATGCACTGATCAGGTCAACGGATACGTTTGTACATGCGCTCCGGGTTACTTCGGCGTCAACTGCGAAACTGGTAGGTAACATCATTATTTATATATCGGAGCCGGGAATTGTAAAACAGAGAAACGAGTACTGATTTATGAGTTCCACTTCTTGGCACGACGTTTCAGTGACTGTAATCCTGTAATATTATGGTCCTATTTATTTTTCTAAACTACAGAGCGAGACGAATGTGCATCAATGCCTTGTCAGAACGGCGCTACCTGCACTGACGTCATAAACGGTTACACCTGCACATGCGCACCCGGATTTGAAGGAACAAACTGCGAAATCGGTAAGTGTGATAGGATCGACATAATAGCTTTATTGCTTTATGAACCAATATATTATACGGCATTTTGTAAACCTGATATTGTATGAATGAAGGCAATAATGTCCACATATATATATTTGAGGAAATGTAACTGTAACCAATGTAGTATGAAGATAGTACATCTATGCTCTGAAAGTAGCATCAACCTGATTTGTAAAGCCAGTTATGTTGGATTAAAGGCTGATGTTCACAATGGGGACATTATTTCAAAACATGATGCATTTAAATTTGACGATTGCCTTTGAACCTTATGATAAGTGATTAGTTGTGGTGTACACACACACTTTAAGCATAATAATTATCATCACCATCGTCTTCCATTTTCTTTTGAACAGATACCGATGAGTGTGCCAGTGATCCCTGTCAAAATGGCGGCGTTTGCATGGACCAGGTTAACGGCTATCTGTGCTTCTGCTTCCCAGGATTCACAGGGACACATTGCGAAACAGGTAGCCAAAGAAATCTTTTGCTTCGGAAATAAAGTAACGGTGTCGCCAATTATATAGAAGGCGCTTCGGGGCGGTACATCTTCATAGCTCACGCAAGAGCGGCACAGATCTACTCTTACATATCACTCGTTTCCAGTCCATGGTGAAGATTAGTAGATTGTTTTCGATTGCTGGCAATATTAGATTACAGGGTCTTTGAACGTTTCCGACTAGATTATATTGAAAATGGCATTAATCGATTAGATATAAACGAATGTATAATAACTAATGCATACCGATACAACTTGAAGTCTTCTAAATATTGAAGTGAACAAATCTAAAAAGTCGCACAGATTTTATTTTATTCCGCACAAACATTTCCCTCTCAAATTTATTGGCTACCATCAATATCGAGCAGCTGGATATTGATTACAAAGTCGGTAAATTCAAAGGGGAATATTCGTATTTTTATTTAAATTTCAAACTCTACTTCGTTTGGAACACACAAAATAATACTTCAATTATTCATATCAATGTTGCCTTTTACAGATATCGATGAATGTGCGAGTATGCCATGCCAGAACGGAGGTGCATGTATCGACCGAGTGAACGCGTACGAATGCGTATGTTCCGCCGGCTACACTGGTGAAAACTGCGAGACAAGTACGTATCATCCTTGCGTAATCATTACGTCAAAAGTATTGGTAGTTCATTACGTAAAGCCCGCTGTCCACTTAAAGGTGCAACTTTTATACGACATAAGCCTGGCTATGAGTGTAGTATTTTGATAATTAAAATATTATTTGTTGGATTCACGATGTAAACCAGACAAATAACCGAAGGACCTCACAAAATAGGCATACGTGATGGGAATACACATTTATCCCCGTTAAGTACTAACCCGTTGATGTCTTATTTAATTGGTATGCATTGAGTCCCTGCCAGACAGAATAGAGAAACTTGTTTTTTAAATTTAATTACGTAAATCCAAATATGTTTCACTGTCATTTAAAACATATCCAAAACTTGTCCCTGAAGAAGATAATTAATTTCGCAACAATGATCTAATGCAGAATTTTAAAAATATCATCTCTCCTCAGAAATCGATGAGTGATGTCAAATTCCTGTCACAGGAACTGATACATTAGTGTGAAATATAGTATCAGAAGCTTTATATGTCTTAATTATTTATCGTTTTTTTTCCATCGATTAAAAAGATATTCATACATTTTCTTCGATTTGGTTTCAACTCTCCTCAGATATCGACGAGTGCGCATCCGGTCCATGTCAGAATGGAGGCACCTGTGTGGACGGAGTGAACGGATACGTGTGTCAGTGCGCCCCTGGTTACACTGGTTCAGATTGTGAGACCGGTATGTTATCGATGTGCATCAAATTCAATGATTCGACTCGATTTAGTTAGAAAATGTAGTTCGGTCATATATCTATTCTCATCCTGAGATTGCTCGATCGGGCTCAGTTTTCATTAGGTCAATATAACTTCATAATGTTTGCCTTTTCCCATCTTGTAAGAGGTTAATGCATAAGCGGTTTTGCATTTACTAAAAGTAAGACATAAACATTTTTAAAAATATTATAGTCTCTGCTAGTTTATTTAAAGCAGGATATTGCCATGCCACGAACAGTTACTGAAATGAATATATCAGTATTGACAGTATGGTAGCTAGCTTTAGGTCAGTTATATATTTTCTCGTTATTTAATTTTCTTTACATTAATATAAAATATTGAGCAGGAACCGATTCAATGTTACAAGTATGTTACATGTCCTCTGCTATTTACGTTAATTTTGTTCTTACCCTTTAGAAATCGACGAATGTTCTTCGAACCCCTGCCTCAATGGAGCCACTTGTCTCGATCTAATCAACGGTTACACGTGCCAGTGTGCACCGGGATACACCGGTGTAAACTGTGAAACTGGTAATGTATTCCTTAGAACACCGAGTGTGTATATAGTTTAAAGGTGTATTGCTGCGTGGTCGTCATAGACTATACTTGATACATATACCCGCAATCAATGGGTTAGTCATTTATTTTTAACACAATGACAAAATAGTTCAAATTTCGTGATTATCAACTTCTTTTTCTAGAAGTTATCTGATATTGTTGAGTTCCCCTGATAAAGTGAAATAGTGGTGTATAATGCTGTGTTACACGTTCTACCGTTGCGTGTGTGTATGTTTTGATTTGATGATGAGATGTGCTATTTGTTATAATGCTTTCAGGGATTGTTATTTTGAATATTAATGTTTGACGATTTAACACCATCCAATACGTGTTCACCACATAACATAATCACCAACACAAATCTGCAAACTTTGCCTGTGTAACGTGATTCTTACAAAAAAAAGAATCCACAAGTGTACAGTTTAACAGAACCGTGTAATAAAATGTTTATGTATTACACTAGCGTTTGACTGCACTCTCACCTATTGGCGGCACTAATTTGCCTTTTTAAGGCATAGTTTTGATGTTGACATCTAACCATAACCATACACCACGTTTTCATGCCAATACAATAACAAAAGAACAAAATCCCCATGTTCATTTGTGATTTGTGTTTCTCCCGAATCCCAATCTAGCCAACCTAACTGAACCAAATCCTTTACGATGTTTCTAAAATAACCCATAACCAACCCGATGTGTAATAAACGGTACGTTTACGTACGTTTTGTAAATGTACGTTTTGTAAATGTGCAAATAATTATGAACATTCTTCAACTTATGCCACTTCCCGATATTAATTCATTAAACATATGTTTCCCGACGCTGTAGAGTCTTTACCATAATGACAGTTACCCTCATTCAGTGTATTGTTTCCTCACATTTAACATTCAACATCCCTAGATTAATACATTAGCATGTGATCAAAGAATAATTTAGTTAAATTTAGTTTAGTTTTGGCAGATCCGCACCAGACTTACGTGTAGTGTCAACCTTGTAGAGGTAGAGACAAATTGTGATATTTATTGTAAGATTAACCAACAACCACCGTTCCCTCCTCCTCACAGACTACGACAGCTCAGCATATCTCGCTAACTAGGATAATAAATGCTAATGAAATATATCTATTACATTTCTTCCTCCCTAAAGACATCGATGAGTGCGCAAGCATGCCATGCCAGAACGGAGGCGTCTGCAACGACCTGGTCAACGGATACACCTGCGACTGTATTCCCGGCTTCACGGGAAGCAACTGCGAGACCAGTAAGTCGCGTGATGGTTAATTTCACTTTGGTGAACGCTGCGCTCGCACGGAAAAAATATTATGTTGCCTCCCTGTCTGTAAAGGATAACATGGCATGATGTAGCATATAATAACGACATTGAAAGGTCGTAAATCGCAAGTTACAGAATATGGAACCTAAACAGAAATAGGACTTAATTTGAGTAGCCTTTAGCGATTTTGTTTGATGTAAACGAAATAAGAACTCTTGAATACTCTATACAAATAAATAATGAATGTTTCAAGATAAGACGCAAATAAGCGAAACAATATTCATTACATCGGAAGCGATATATATTTGTTATAAAAGTAAAAATCAGTGATAAAATTCGATCATCTTTTGTAATATAATGTCTCCTAGACGCTCATCATTATCCATACTCGCTAAGCAATCCTACATCTTTCTGTACTAAGCGCTGTACGAATGTGTTCTTGTGACATTGTTAGATTGAACTACTCTTCTCAATCCTCCACAGATATTGACGAATGTGCCAGTGCCCCTTGCCAAAATGGCGGAACTTGCATCGATGGAGTCAACGGCTACACGTGTCAGTGCTCGCCTAGCTTCACCGGTACCCACTGCGAGATCTGTACGTAAAACAGTAGTACACCAAACCATATCTTAGCTCTTAAGCTATATATGTTTTTTGGTAAAAAGTAGTCAAATCGGTAGTATAATACTAATTAAAATATTTGAACAGTTATATTACTGATCTATAAAACCACTAGTCACATGCTTCCCTGGAGAGCGTAATTATAAGATACCCAAAATATGGTGTGCCTACGTGAAAGTTCTGACCTTCTGCCTAATTTCTTTTTTAACTCATGCGTCATGACCAAATCTAACCGAGAGGGCATAGTGCATATATTTAGAGTGTCACCATGAATCTCATATTTATTTTATACACCAGTACCGCGGGCGAAATTTTTTTCCTACGAACTTTTTGTCAGATTTCAGACTTTAGTGAAAACTCTGCATGATACATTTACTAAATGAACCGCTACTCACCATGTATTATGGCAAAATAAAAGAAGTCATAAGAGAGGATTCGAACCCATGATACCAAGTCCACGTAAACCGCTGATGGTCAGTACGGTCTCATTGTAATTATAGCCCTCAAACTCACCCAAACCATAATCCTATTCATGAATATTCATGAGTAGCCCACATCGCTGCTTATGAATAATTCATTAGGACAAAAAGTTCGTAGGAAAAAAGATGTCTCGTCCCGCGGTATTAAGGCAGAACATCCATTCAAAGTATGTGCGAGAAGTAAAGTGAGTAATGCCTCCCCTAAACTAATGTTTACTGTACATACGTTATTTAATGATAGCTTCGTGTTATTAAGATTTTGGTTTAAATTTAATTCCTTCCTGTCAATAGCTCTTGATGCGTGTAACAGCATGCCCTGTCAGAATGGAGCAACATGTGTGAACGTTGGAGCCGACTACGTCTGCGAATGCCCACCTGGCTTTGCTGGAACCAACTGCGAAATTGGTGAGAACTTCGCGTTGTTTATAATCCGACTTTTTGTAACATTATGTTCGACGAAATCTATGTTAAATAAATGGTACGAATACTCGAAATACCTCATCCTCGTGGAACCAGAAATACCAGCTACATGCCTAGAAATAATTTAGAAAATGTGCATTATTACTTCAAGTTCAACCCAATTTGTGGTTCATTTGTAAGAGGCAAATAGTTTATAATCAAACGAACACACCATTCAGACTGGTTTCACATGTATCGCACACTCATAATCGAATCTTATGTTAAGTTAGTGTTTTGTTTATTCATTTAAAATCTTAATTTGTATTTATCTTCGCCAGACATCAACGAGTGCGCCAGCCTGCCATGTCAAAATGGCGCTACCTGCATTGACGGCATCGCTGGATACACGTGTCAGTGCCGCATGGGCTACGTCGGTATTAACTGTGAAGAGGGTAAGTAACCATGGTAATGAGCGCCGAATCAGTGATGTCATGTTCTGTTGGTCAGTTTATTGCCCCGACGAAAGATCCGATAGCTCGGCACTCATGGGCCCCATTGCAGAAAGAGATCCAATCGATTAGAAAATTTGCGCATTTGAACCAATCAGATATGCCTACTGGATACCAGTAACCCATGAAATCCTTCTGTGAACATACCCAAATTTTACTAATTGTTACGGTGGCAAAAGATGATGGGGGCGGCCATGTTCGTGTAATTACCCGCCATGCTTCGCAAACACTGACGACTGTCCGGATGGCAGAACAAAAAGATCTTCTCACAACAAGACAATTTGCAGACTGATTTGCCGACTCATAAAAACGTCTACAAGTATTCAAACAATGGTAGTTAAGTGCAGGAATGCATCATTGTTCGATCACATGCTATAAGTCCTAACAATGGCGGCCTCCAGCGTTCGCCTGAATAGTGGTGTACCCGCGATAGTGTTTTCACATATTTCTTCCAAAGCAGAAATCTAAGTCGGGGTAATGTTATGCGAAATAAACAAGCATATTACGATGTATAAAGTAGGATAAACTCTTATTCTAGAGTTGCATTGGCCTTTAATTGTTTATTGAATGTTACTGTATGATTAGTTGAGACCAATGTGGAAGGCAAATATTCATTATGTGTTAATGGACAATAATACATGATTCAAATTAAATACAATTTTCTTATCACCTTTCTCCAGTTGGTTTCTGTGACTTGGAAGGGGTGTGGTACAACGAATGCAACGATCAGATCACCATCACCAAGACCTCCACGGGCATGATGCTGGGAGACTATTCGACCTCTGCCGAGCAGGAACTGGGATACGCACGTAAGTGTTTACGCTTTGTGTTAAATTATAATATACGTTCATCATGAATCAATATAAACGTTATTAGTTATTTGAGTTATATATGTATAAGTGTTCCTTTAGTAAAATGGGCGCTCGCTCACACATTGTCACCGTTTTTACGTCCAATTTTTTTCTTTCTCACACGGACCTATGTTTGTTCCTAAAACACTACAGGGGGTTTCGTTCACGTTATCACCATTATTCAATATAAGCCTAATGTATTTGAGGTGAAGGGTAGAAACAAACTTTAATTTAAAACTTTGATTAATGTACCCCTAGGAAAGATTCATCTACACTATCATCATTAACGAGAAAGAAAAACAGTAAAACGGACTTTGCAACATTTCTCGAGGCCCAATATAATACTTATTGCTGTAAATGAACACTTACAGTTGAACATTGATACTAAGCCTGTGGTTTTCACTTTTCTTTCTCTCTCTGCTACCCTCTTCACACATCAGCACCCACCGTCGTCGTCGGCTACGCCAGCAACAACTACGACTTCCCGTCTTTCGGATTCACCGTGGTCCGCGACAACGGACAGTCGACCACCAGTTGGACTGGACAGTGCCACCTGTGCGAGGGTGAGGAGGTCCTCTACACCACGTGGATCAACACCAACATGGTCAACACGTGCGCGGAGATCAAGAGGGCTAACCTGTAAGTAACGACCACTCTTTAGTAATAATGTGGTTCTAGGGAGTAGATTCTTCTTCGTACTCGTATAAATGGGGCGACAAGACATTAGAGATCTCAATATGGGCCCTGGGCCCATATTCATATAAGTTTGCTAGTTTAGTTACTTGCTACGTCTATTATTGATGCTGTGGCTAAGAATTCAACTCGATTTATTTTAGTTAGCCTAAATTCATCCTGCACGTCTTTTTACATCCTTTGTTTAGATGATGCAACGGTTATTAACCGTATACAGGGTGGCCCCAAAAAACGGAACGGGGCACTTCCCAAAATATAGTAACAAATGTATTATCGCCATCGGATAGAGCGTCTTTTCAAATGAACAACGATACCAAGAACAGTCAATTTGGTCGTGTAGTTTTTGTTTTAGGGCGCTGTGAGTGACACCATATGTCAGGTTCTCTTTTTTGTAAATTTGTATTGAGCCATCGCTTGATGAATCGCACGAACCGCCGTTCATAGCGTTGAGCATCGCGCACTATCGTTAGTGTGCACTCAGCCGTGTGCCAAGAGAATGGGCATGGTCGCTGAATGGTATTACGGGCAAGGAGTACGGTTTAACTGGCATTGACTAGGTCGAAATCGACATAAATCGGCACCTGACATGGTCTCACTCACTGCACTGCGTCCTTAAACGAAAACGACCTGACCAAAATTACTGTTCTTGGTATCGTTTTTTCATTGGAAAGGACACCCTATCCGATGAACATAAACATTGTGGTATTATATTTTGGGAAGTGCCCCGTTCCATTTTTTGGGGGGCCACCCTGTATAGCAGTATATTCAATTTTCCTTTTTATTGAAAGGCAAAGTTCATATCCAATTTTCTTTTTACACTGTCTTCGTACATCACTTTTTTAAAATAATGTTCTTATCAATAGCGCTTTATTCAATCATCCGTTCACTACAGACTACGGAACATACAAATGTATCCAGTAGCTTTAATTTTTGCACCTTTGTTTTCTCTTTTGTTCAGGGTTGGACAAGACAAATGGACGAGGTACGAACAGAGCTTTGCTCCAGCTCCAGACTCCTAGATACCCTCATCGCTCAGTTACGTAATGCAGCGTCGCTGGAAGGCAGAATTTATACCGATTGTAGATAGCTAATTCATTGCACTGGCATCCGGTTATATAACTATTTTATAACATTTTTATAATGACCTTTTTATAATAAAATGCTGAATTGAATGTTACCTTTTTTGTGTAAAGTTTTATTGCAAAGTATTATGACGGCTACATTTCATCTTATATTATCCTTTTAATTTTTGTTTATGAAGAACTTCAAAGTTAAACTAATACATATATTTTGGATTGGTGAAGGAGCTTTATGATAATTTACGTCGTGTTTTATGTTAGTGGTCCATGTTGGTGTCGATGTGAAATATATATTTTTTTATTTGGTAGGGTCAGACGTCGTATCGTCGCTGACAACATTACACCAAATCCAGTATTAGATAGGTTCACTCTTAGTTTGTATTTCCAATACTAGTCTTTCTACATTAGCTACAAATTGTTTATATCATATTATTGTTCAGCAAAATAACATGAGCTTTACCTCAGTCTGATTCGAATATTCCACCATATATTCAGTTATTATGTTTCTATAGCTGTTTTATCACATGAATTGCTTTTATCATAGAAATTATTAAAGAAACAATGTTGAATTTGCTTTATATCGATTTATATTCATACTTCAATCTTTGTATAGCACATATATCTGTTTTCATTTACAATTAATTGCGTCAGACTGTATAAGTATGATATTGTTAATATTCCCATCATAGAACCCAATTTTTGGATATCAAATTTGTATAGTGTATTTTTTATCAAGTTCAATAAATAATATACAGATGATTTTTCTCAAAGTTTGTCTCTTTGTGTTTGATATGAATATTAAGTCTGTAGTCGCGAAGGGTGGAGTGGAGGTAAAATTGCGTACAAAAACAAACAAACCCTGTTAAAACAGGGGGGAAGGGGGGGGGGGGTGCAACCACTGGCACACTTGCTCACTGGCATTGCCAATGCCGGAGTGTGACTGACTAGGGCTCCGTTGCAGAAAGAGATACAATCGATAGTTAATCAGATCATTTGTTATAATTGCGCGAATCTGATTGGTTGAAACGCGCAAAGTTTCAGACTTACAATCGATTGTTACTACAATCTCCTTCTTCAACGGAACCAGTGTGTAATAATTATGTACTACCATGGAATGAGGTGGAGGTAGGGGGTATTGAGACGGATGAGGGGAGATTTTGAAAAAAAATGAGAACAATTGAGGTGGAGAGATTTTTGGAATTGGATATGTATTTAATTTCGTGGGAAAATGGTGACGTTCAAATATTGTTGGAAATAGGGAACATTCGATTGAATTTATCAATAATAGTTGTGCCACTTTAGTCATATACTACATTGCAATAATTATTGATATAAATGAATGATTCATTTTAAATGTGATTATATTTTCATTTTGTGTCATATCAATTGTATCCGGTGGAAAACGAGTGTCTGTGAATAACATAGACTACAATGAAATTCAATTCCATTATGAAAATAAGTTTTTAATCAAAAGACAAGTCTTGACAACAAGTCCTAATTATATTTTAATTGTTTATTAAGTCACACCACTGCAACCATCAACTGAACATGATATTATAATGAAGCATTCAGCATATCAACGGAATTCCAATTGGGTTTGTTTACCTTTTATATATAGTAAATAGATATACCATACCATGAAAAGGTAAAACAAAACATTCCGTTTTCTTCGATTGCCCTTTACACAATATTGACAATTCATATTCCTTGTTTACATTTTATAACAATAACGTGAATAATATACAGTTAACTGGTGGTGGAGGGAAAAGCATGGACTGCTCCACTCCCAAGGGATTTTAAATGCTATTGAGGGAAGAGTAGTCGAGGGACTTATTTTCTTCACCAGAGGGGTACAATTCCATGATTTTCCCGACAGCAAAGTTAACAACTGTTTTATCATCTGAACTGCCATGTAACAGTGCCATGTAATATCCAAAAATATTACATGGCAGCTCATGTACTGTATTTACTAAGTCGGGTGATAAAAAAACTTGTCTACATTTACTACGTAACCACGCACAAACGCTTTCTTCTATAGCTTTAGAGAGAACCTTAAACCCAACACACGCCTATTAAACAAGACTTTAACTTAAACATCACTGCAGCCATGAACATAATTATACCATGGAAAACGATAATTAACTGGAGAGAATAATGCTTGCGTAACACTAATTAAAAGAAAAAAACAACTATTCATCACCGTCCCATACAAATAATAATGTAGATATTGATTTAGTACCTGGTGTACAAGCGAATACATTCCACTGCATCAAATACATAAAATTGCTGACTTAGTAATTCATTTCAGTCATAGTTTCTACAATATTTAGTATATATAACTTCATTTTATCAGAATTAATGACATGAAAAGCCTGGAAGTTTTACGCATATTGAACATACAAATATTCATTTATGAACTTCTACTAGATATTTGGATAGCGTATTAAAACAAAATATTAAGTAAACTACCCAAACAATAACGGTTAATAATGCCCTTACTGAATACAAACCGCCTTAATGAAGGAAATTAGAACTTAAACATGATTGGTGGAAAGTTTGGGCCCAAACAATCGTAATTATGCGTTTCACTTCGGAAGATGATCGTGTGATTGTTTCATTTCCATTTAAAGATTTGGATGGTGATTATGTTGCACTTAATTTAAAGGGTACCACCCCCAACAATAATATTCTTATTAAAGAAAAAAAATATAATTGGAAACGCATCACCATTCTAAAGCATGCGTTCATGCGGTCTGAATTACGCAGACTGCTATGTGTGTGGTGGATTGCAATGCGTGCAGAGCGAACGAATCGCCCGGGAATCTATTGTTTACAAACGTGCGCGTGAATAGCTGCATTGGCGCACTCGCCAATCATAAATCATAGGGAATTAGCAAATGTAAATCATAGGGAATTAGCAAATGTAAATCATAGGGAATTAGCAAGTGTAAATCATAGGGAATTAGCAAATGTATCCAAATTGTGTTGGATACGTAAATCATAGGGAAATCATAGCAAATGTAAATCATAGCAAATGTAAATCATAGGGAATTAGCAAGTGTAAATCATAGGGAATTAGCAAATGTATCCAAATTGTGTTGTATCATAATGGCACTCTATAAGAAATAGTTAAAGTCTGCAGCCACAACGCTGATTTGTAGTATGTATGATTATCCTTCAAATTGACGAATAGTGGTAACTTGGAAAGTATTATAGTCTTTTATAATATGTTGATGCACACGTTTACTGCATGATCTGAACAAGTACCTTTGTTGTATGTAAATAGTTTTTGCTCTTGTTTTTTTTTTTCTTCTCTACTGCATTGATATTTCAATAGCCGTTGTGCATTCTCTTGATAGTAACATTTCCTTGGTCAATTCATAGCTTGCGATTGACCTTGTTTTCTTTCTTGTACTTCTTTATTATTATTATAAATATTGCGATTGCGTTTTATTTACTTGTCTTTGTTTGCTAAATATCGTCTTCACACCATATTATAATGATTATTTAGCCCCCATAATTATGAAAGTTAAGTATATTACTATATTGATTCTGGAATAGTTCATTTTTACAAACTTACTTTAGATTATGATTAATAGTTTCCTGCTAACTTGTCAGTATCACTGTTCATTTATTTGGTCATCATTGCATAGCGGTTAATATCACCTTTTAGTAAAGGTATAGGGAAATTAAATTTGACAAGACCGAGTTTATCATCTCAATGATCTTCACATTTTCGAAAGTTTATATTTTTGATCGATTTTAAATTTGCAATTAACTTACTTCCTGTTTGTTTTATGTTACATGTTAGTTTTCTTATATTTTGTGATATATTGTTTTGAATATGTGTATATATATCTGTATATATTTGTTATATTGTGCTAAATGTGATTTTCTTCAATACCCTACGACAGGGTGACATGAGAAATAAAACATTGAACATTGAACATTGAACATTGAACATCGCAAATGGTTGGCCCGTATGGAACCAGTAAATAGCAGTGGTTCCGTAAGTGGTGGAAATTAATTGCTTTGTTTATGAATTACACAACCCTTTGAAAAATGTTGGGTAACTATTTGATATCACAAAACGGTACCAAAACATATAATAAAGTGTTGTTCTTTGCCTGGTGGTCCCCTTTAATATCGATGGTCTACCCAGGCCTATTACAGCTCGCTGGGTGCTGCGCTCTGCATGTAGCGTGTCCACCTGTCCTGGCCGATTCTGTAGGGAGAAGACAAACATAGTTATGAATAAAATAATAGTGATGCAGGCGTCAGGCGTCAATCTAAATGTTCAAATATTGATAAAAACGAATTCTTCCTCGTATGGATTTGTTATGTAAAATAGATTTAAAAGATATTGTAATTTCTTAATAAGGTAATGCTACCTCGTAAAATGAAACAGACATCAAACCTCCTTATGAGCCTGAAATAGCAAACAGAAATGTGTGTGTGTGTGTGTGTGTGCGCGCGCTTTTGTGTACGTATATTGACCGGTGACAAACGTCTGAAAATCGTTGACGTCCTAGGCTGTTGAATCCATAGGAACATCATTATGAATAGGAGTTTTTGCAGATTCATAGACACACTTGAGTTTGTGTAGATACAAAATGAATAGATAACTGTTGCGTGTGCGTCATCACTTGTTGAGTGTATATTCAGAAGTCATCGGTTATTATGTGGACACAAACGCATACAGATGTCCTCACTTGTGTGTGTGAGTGTGTGTGTATGTTTGTGTGTTTTCTAGAGTCATCGTTTAATAGCCATACACATGTGTTTGTGTGTTTGTGTTGTGCGTGTGCATGTGTGTCCGTATTTGTGTGTATTCTAGGGTCACCAATATAATGCAGTTATAAAATCAATGCTTAAAGCAGTAAAGGGAAAGTAGAGTTCTGGTAAAGAGAGTACAGTTTTTGAAAAACTGAATTTTAGTAAGCAAAACCTGCACCATTACATTACAAATTAATTGTTATAACTCCTCCATGCTCGAAAGGAATACAAAATTACAAATGACTAAGTAAAAAGCCTGTTATCATTAAAAAAGAGCCGTTCAAACTGAAGAGGGCGCTCTCTAAACACTCATCAGTTTCAACCATTTTAAATAAAATATTGTGCATGTGATGTTTTGTTGAAATAGTGATTAGATAAAGAGATAATCAACAACTATCTAGAAACCTCTTTGGTAAATTTTTGAAAAGAGGAAGCATTAAAAAAAAAAATTACGGCTGGTTCAAAATTGTCGAATAATTCATTTAAAATTGCATGCTCTTTCGAATTTGACACTCAGTTTTATTTTGTGTAGCGCCCTCTATACCAAAACTCAACTATCCCTTTAAACTCACCGCGTGGCGCGCTTGATCTCCGCACAGGTAGGTGCAGCCTCGGTGTTGATCCAGGTGGTGTATAGGACCTCCTGTTGGTCACACAGCTGACACTGGCCGGTCCAACTGGTAGTCGACCTACCGTTTTCGCGGATGACTGTAATACCGAACGTCCGGATGTCGCGGTCGACGGCGGCATAGCCGAGAGCGACGGTGGCGGCTTTATGGTGGAAAATTCGGGACCACAAAATCAGTGCCAATTATAGGACTTTGTAAATGGTATATATTGGATAGTCACATGAGTAGGTGTCACCTACTCATTATGGTTAAAGGACAATGAAACCAAAGAAAATTGTTGCTTCATAGACTTGAATAGATAAAGAGGACCAATCTCTGAAAATTAGAGCATAATCGGGCAAGAAGCAAGAACACAAGAAAAAAACGACTCTTAGAAAATATAATTTATTTATATGAGAGACTCAAATCGGCAACGCACTGTGAAAATTTTGTGGACTACTCCTCATATGTTTTGTACACAAATATTCCAATTTCTTCAGTTTTCTTCATGGTTGAGTCATTCCTAGAAATAAATTGTTATTCACAAATAGCCAGTTTTCTTATTTCTTGACCGATCGTGCTCAAACTTTCAGAGACTATCCTTTTTAGTGTATTACAGTACATATAACGATTTACCCGGAACTCGTGCATGTATATAACATGCTACAGATTATATTTGCTAGGGCGTGTCAATCGAAGTAGTTTAGATAATGTTCTATTATGGGCAACATCTTAAGAATGCAGTTAACATCCTGATACATTCAATTTTGCGTCCACTTCCGACGTTGAACATTAAACCCTTGTAATCGATATCAGCGCTAGGAATTCCAGCCATATGTGTACACTTCTGCGGAGAAACATACGGTACTGCACTGAATTCACATGTCTGAGTAAAGATACCAATAACACAATAAAGCATACCATGTCAATTGGAGCGTACAAATGTCATATAACATAGTCAAAACACAATGGTAGGTTGAGGAGTGATGCATATAGGCGTATATGAGGCAGGCTGAGGAGGCTGTAGCCCCCTGGAGTTTCGAAAAAGGACATATTCGGGCAAAAAACACATGGTCCCCGTTGCAGAAAGAGATACAATCGATTGTAAGGTTACAATTGATCGTCAGAAAGTCAGAAGATTTGCGAGTTCAACCAATCAGATTTCCGCATGTAGAACACGTGATCGGACTAAGTAATCGTAACTTACAATCGATTGTATCTCTTTCTGCAACGGGGCCCTGATGTATTTTCTGGCAAGCAGTCTCATATTGGGGTAAAATCGTGTTATTTTCAGACCTCAAAACATAGCATTTTGTGGCCATCAAAGAGGCGACGGCATTTTTTGTTTTCTTGTCGGGTGAAAAGGCGGGAAGGATTATTATTCGGGAAAAGACCTCATCCCCCCTGAGAAAAACGTTCCCCTACGCTCATAGAGGAAAGCTTACCCTGCATTCCAGTGACCTGCTCGATGAAGGTGCTATAGTCTCCGAGCAGCACTCCCGTGGTCGTCTGGGTGATCGTCAGCTTGTCGTTGCCTGCATTGTACCAGTCACCATCCAAGGAGCAGAAACCAACTGAAACCATAAATTGAATATGTAGGTTTGGTTATGAAACACAATGGCCCGTATTCACAAAGGAGGTTTGTACAAACCCCGGTTCAAACTGCGGTTTAAATCTATGGAATGCCAATTGTAAACTGATGGAGAGAGAATGTAAATTCCTTACTTGTTAACAATGTTGATGGTACACATTCTCTCTCCATCAGTTTACAATTGGCATTCCATAGATGTAAACCGCGGTTTGAACCGGGGTTTGTACAAACCTCCTTTGTGAATACGGGCCTATGAAACTTCATCCTGATTAGAGGCACACGAAATAAGTGAAACTTATGGAGTATTAGATATGGTAATGGGATTTGTGATGTTGCTGATGGTGACGGTGATGTTGGTGGTTGTGGTCATGGTAAATGTATTATACAGGGTGGCCCCAACAAACGGAACGGGACACTTCTCCAAAATATAGTAACACAACGATTATTAATTTCCATCGGATAGAGTGTCCTTTCCAATGAAAAACGATACCAAGAACAGTAACTTTGGACGAGTAGTTTTTGTTGTAGGACGTCTTAAGTGAGACCATGTCAGGTTCCCATTTTTGTCATTTGTCACTGCCTCATAAACCGCACTTCCTGCTCGTCATAGCATCGGACAACTCTGCCCATTCTCTCGTGACACAGCTGAATGGCGCGCCTATTGCTCGTTCTTCAATACTATGACGGGCAGTAAGTGCGATTTATCTAGCACTGACTTGGTAAAAATTGACAAAAAAGGAAACCTGACAATTTGGTGTCACTCACAGCGCCCTAAAACAAAAACTACACGACCGAATTGACTGTTCTTGGTATCGTTTTTCATTGGAAAAGACACCCTATCCGATGGACATAATCATTTTATTATTTTATTTTGGGGAGTGCCCCGTTCCGTTTTTGGGGGTCCACCCTGTATAGTGCATTATATAATTGTGTGATTAAGTAGTCGAGGCCAATAGCCACTACGTGACGGTGGTAGCCGTAAAGGGGATATGTAAGCATTTCTGCATGCTCGACGAATCCTTGCGATGATCTTTTTAAAGGGATCTAATAACTTTGGTGGCTTGTGCAAAAAGTGATAAATCGTTGATAAAAATGTGTAATTGTGTGATTTGATATGTCCACTAAATAATTTGTGCAAATGTAACATTCAATGGATGTTATATGGCCGAGTCGTGAGCTTAAATGTATAGTGAGATTCGCAGACTCACTGACTGTGTACAAAGTTTTACATTTTTAGTGGCTAATTAATCAAACATATCACACCAATCGTGAATATCCCATTCAATATATATCCCATACAATTGGGTTCGAGAGAATCACTAAAGTTTTGGGTAGGTTTTGGTATAAATTTGGACCATGAATTACTAGATCACTTTACACATGTTAAAGTGGTATATAAATATTGACCAAAACTTAATTAGAAACCTATAGTGGTTCTCTAGAACCTTGTTGCAGACGTATTACCAATAAAAGCATGAAACATGTTTTTGTTTGCGTATTTCGTTACAGATATATTTACGATAACCATCATAACATGGATAATAGCGCACCTATTCATAACGCATCAACGTGAACGACAACAGCAGCGCAGTGCACGCGTATTACGTTGTTGTTGTTGTTGTTGTTGTTGTTGTTGTTGTTGTTGTTGTTGTTTTGTTTGGAATGTTTGGGGGATCGCGGACTATAATTAAAAGCCGTGTCACAGACAGAAAAATATCGAAAATATACATTATATCCATGGGCGTCGATACTTACGTAATACCTATTCATCAGGGGGGATGAATGAATAGCTCACCCCCCTGATGAATGGGTATCAATTACGGATCGACGCCCATGATTATATCATTCAATTATATCATTGAATTGAACTGAATGTGGTACAATTATGGTGATTATGGTGTCGGTCTTTTTACTCACCTATTTCACAATTGGTTCCGGAGTAGCCGAAGACGCAGCTACACGAGTAGCCGTTTATCTGGTTGATACACGTTCCTCCGTTCTGGCATGGTAGGTTTGTGCACTCGTTGTTGTCTGACAATGGAAGATAAAAGATTAGAAAACTGTTTATGTTATGATATTGATCATTATTCCCATAAGTATCAACTTTCTTCGTTCTCTTCTCCTCCTCCTACTCCTGCTCCACCTCATAACATTCTCAGTAATCATCATCCCCTTCTTCCCTTTTCTTCTTCTTCTTCTTCTTCTTCTTCTTCTTCTTCTTCTTCTTCTTCTTCTTCTTCTTCTTCTTCTTCTTCTTCTTCTTCTTCTTCTTCTTCTTCTTCTTCTTCTTCTTCTTCTTCTTCTTCTTCTTCTTCTTCTTCTTCTTCTTCTTCTTCTTCTTCTTCTTCTTCTTCTTCTTCTTCTTCTTCTTCTTCTTCTTCTTCTTCTTCTTCTTCCTTCTTCTCCTTCTTCCTTCTTCTCCTTCTTCCTTCTTCTCCTTCTCCTTCTCCTTCTCCTTCTCCTTCTCCTTCTCCTTCTCCTTCTCCTTCTCCTTCTCTTCTTCTTCTTCTTCTCCTTCTCCTTTTCCTTCTCCTTCTCTTCTCATTATCCTCCTTCTCTTCTCCTTCTTCTTCTTATTTCGGTCGATTTATCAAGCGAAGTAATGTCGGTGGTGCATATTATATGTATAATCGTTTTACAGGTGTTGTACAACTAAGCAGCTCGTTAAGGGTTAAACACTTACCATTTTCGCACTTGGGTCCCGTGAATCCCGGAACACACTCGCATTCGAATTCAGTGCTACCGTTCGTGCACGTCCCTCCGTTTTGACAGGGTGCACTACCGCATGGATTAAGAGCTGGAGAAAAGAATAACATATGAATAACATTAAAAGAACAATATTTTTTATATTGCACAGAACTGTTTGAAACAAACACTTTTGACTGAACGATCCACATTCACAGGCGTAACCTGGAGCCCCCCTCCCGGATACAAATAAATATGAGATGTGACTTAAAATTACTGATATGTATTTTCATGAAGTGACACATTTTATGATAGTAAGTGTTCCATTGCTCTAAAAATATTTTAATTGAGCCAACAATCTAAAACGTTCATACAATTTTAAGGGGGAACCACTCCCCCTCACGAATTGATCATTGTAGTTTCTCGAAAGCTCCCCATTAAACTCACGGGATTCGCAGTGTTCTCCGGTGTATTCGCCGGCGCAGTTACACGTGTACCCGTTAATGCCATCTACACAGGTGCCTTCATTCAGACAGGGATCTGGGTCGCACTCATCGATGTCTGAGGGGAGGCAAAGAAATATGAATGCATCATGGAGTGCAGAATGAAATGCAGTTTACTCACACTTGCAACTGTGAGCAATACGAAAGCATGGAGGTTTGTGATTGATGGACAGATTGCAGCATTATACAATGTTATACGTATAATCAGTATACAGGTGTATTACCGCTTGCTGGTATAGAGTTAATAACTTACCATCGTCGCATACAAGCCCTGTGTATCCCGGGATACACTCGCATTCGAATTCGGTTCCGACTTCCGTACACATCCCTCCGTTTTGACAGGGGGCACTCCTGCAAGGATTGGCAGCTGGAGAAATGAACAAAATAATACAATCGATTGTAAATACTTATCATTATATTATAATGAATACTACTGTTTGAAGCTAGCCATTGAGATTGAACGGCACATATTCACTGGTGGGTACCAAACCCACCCCGAACAAAAATAAAATGTATATATTTGCTTCAAATATCACTTAGCATTTACATGCAAACACAAACTTTTTATCAACCATTCATTACTTTTTATACATGTCAACCAAGTAACTAGGTTCCTTTAATTACTCACGGGATTCGCAGTCTTCTCCGGTGTATTCGCTGGTGCAGTTACACGTGTATCCGTTGATGCCGTCTACACAGGTGCCTCCATTCAGACAGGGATCTGGGTCGCACTCATTGATATCTGAGGGGAGGCAAAGGAATGTGAATGCAGAATGGAATGCAGAATATATTGCAGTTTACTCACATTTGCAACTATGAGCAATAAGAAATCATGGAGGTTTGTGATTGAATAACAGATTTCAGTATTATACGTGTAATCCGTATACAGGTGTATTACCGCATGCTCGTATCCAGTTAGGCCTACTAACTTACCATCGTCGCATCTGAGCCCTGTGTATCCCGGGACACACTCGCATTCGAATTCAGTTCCGACTTCCGTACACATCCCTCCGTTTTGACAGGGGGCACTCCTGCAAGGATTGGCAGCTGGAGAAATGAACAAAATAATAAAATAGATTTTCAATACCTATCGTTATGAATACTACTGTTTGAAGCTAACAATTGAGATTGAACGACACCATTAAACCATTCATTACATTTTGCACATGTCAACCAAGTAACTAGATTCCTTTAATTACTCACGGGATTCGCAGCGGTCTCCGGTGTATTCGCTGGTGCAGTTACACGTGTATCCGTTGATGCCGTCTACACAGGTGCCTCCATTCAGACAGGGATCTGGGTCGCACTCATCGATGTCTGAGGGGAGGCAAAGGAATGTGAATGCAGAATGGAATGCAGAATATATTGCAGTTTACTCACATTTGCAACTATGAGCAATAAGAAATCATGGAGGTTTGTGATTGAATAACAGATTTCAGTATTATACTTGTAATCCGTATACAGGTGTATTACCGCATGCTCGTATCCAGTTAGGCCTACTAACTTACCATCGTCGCATCTGAGCCCTGTGTATCCCGGGACACACTCGCATTTGAATTCAGTTCCGACTTCCATGCACATCCCTCCGTTTTGACAGGGGGCACTCCTGCAAGGATTGGCAGCTGGAGAAATGAACAAAATAATAAAATAGATTTTCAATACCTATCGTTATGAATACTACTGTTTGAAGCTAACAATTGAGATTGAACGACACCATTAAACCATTCATTACATTTTGCACATGTCAACCAAGTAACTAGATTCCTTTAATTACTCACGGGATTCGCAGCGGTCTCCGGTGTATTCGCTGGTGCAGTTACACGTGTATCCGTTGATGCCGTCTACACAGGTGCCTCCATTCAGACAGGGATCTGGGTCGCACTCATCGATGTCTGAGGGGAGGCAAAGGAATGTGAATGCAGAATGGAATGCCGAATATATTGCAGTTTACTCACATTTGCAACTATGAGCAATAAGAAATCATGGAGGTTTGTGATTGAATAACAGATTTCAGTATTATACGTGTAATCCGTATACAGGTGTATTACCGCATGCTCGTATCCAGTTAGGCCTACTAACTTACCATCGTCGCATCTGAGCCCTGTGTATCCCGGGACACACTCGCATTCGAATTCAGTTCCGACTTCCGTACACATCCCTCCGTTTTGACAGGGGGCACTCCTGCAAGGATTGGCAGCTGGAGAAATGAACAAAATAATAAAATAGATTTTCAATACCTATCGTTATGAATACTACTCTTTGAAGCTAACAATTGAGATTGAACGACACCATTAAACCATTCATTACATTTTGCACATGTCAACCAAGTAACTAGATTCCTTTAATTACTCACGGGATTCGCAGCGGTCTCCGGTGTATTCGCTGGTGCAGTTACACGTGTATCCGTTGATGCCGTCTACACAGGTGCCTCCATTCAGACAGGGATCTGGGTCGCACTCATCGATGTCTGAGGGGAGGCAAAGGAATGTGAATGCAGAATGGAATGCCGAATATATTGCAGTTTACTCACATTTGCAACTATGAGCAATAAGAAATCATGGAGGTTTGTGATTGAATAACAGATTTCAGTATTATACTTGTAATCCGTATACAGGTGTATTACCGCATGCTCGTATCCAGTTAGGCCTACTAACTTACCATCGTCGCATCTGAGCCCTGTGTATCCCGGGACACACTCGCATTCGAATTCAGTTCCGACTTCCGTACACATCCCTCCGTTTTGACAGGGGGCACTCCTGCAAGGATTGGCAGCTGGAGAAATGAACAAAATAATAAAATAGATTTTCAATACCTATCGTTATGAATACTACTGTTTGAAGCTAACACTTGAGATTGAACGACACCATTAAACCATTCATTACATTTTGCACATGTCAACCAAGTAACTAGATTCCTTTAATTACTCACGGGATTCGCAGCGGTCTCCGGTGTATTCGCTGGTGCAGTTACACGTGTATCCGTTGATGCCGTCTACACAGGTGCCTCCATTCAGACAGGGATCTGATTCGCACTCTTCGATGTCTGGGGGAGTCCAAGGAATATGAATGCAGAATGAAGCACAGTTTACTTGCAACTATTTTAGTCATTATGTTATGACTTATATTAGTTAAAGAGAACCAGGCTATACGACAAGAGCAATGCACATGATAAATAAGGTTATAAGTAATTGACTTCAGATGACCTCTGACCTAGGCTTTTGACGTTTGACCATAAAACAGCATGAAGTCACAAAGTAACGAATAGTTACAAAGTTATTAGCAAAATAAAAAGTGTAAAAGCTTTAAAAGTTGACATTCTGCAGCCCCCTCCCCCCCCCCCCCCCCCACCCACACCCCACCCAATACAGTTACTAAGATTGTGAGATCCTTTAAACGAATATAAGTGTTCTTACTGTCATTGCATATGTCTCCGGTGTAGCCTGCTGCGCATGTGCAGTTATACCCGTCTACTACATCCATGCACGTGGCTCCGTTCTGGCAGGGGGTACTATTGCAATAATTGAGAGCTGGAGAAATTAATGAATTAACCATATCTAAAATATATTACCATTATTATTTAGACATGATTAAGAGTCGAGTACAGTTTTGACCAAACTAAATTTTAGTAACCAAAACCTGCATCATTACAATACAAACTAAAAGTTATAACTCCATCATGCTCGAAAGGTATACAAAATTACAAACGACTAAGTAGAAAGCCTGTTATCATTATAAAAAAAAGAGCCGGTAAAACTCAAGACGGTGCTCTCTGAAAACTCATTGGTTTCAACCATTTTTGATAACAAATTGTGCATGTGATGTTTTGTTAAAATAATGATTAAATAGAGGGTTTATCAACAACTACTTAAAAACATCTTTTGTACATTTTTGAAAAGTGTAAGCATTTCCCCCCCAACAGATGGTTCAAAATAATTGAATTACTGTGGGGCCCCACAATAATTACAAATGGTTATAGTTTAGGATATTTCAGCCATCTCTGACCCGATTTTGTTCAAATAAAGTTTATTCTGTCATTAAAAATGTATGCTCTTTTAAATTTGACACTCAGCTTTTCATAACCTCACAAAAAAATGATTTCATGTAAAAATCAAACATGTAGGCCCCCTAATACTGACCAAGTTTGGTACCAAAATGATGAGGGGTTACAAAGTACTACTCAATAAAAAAAAAGAGTTTGCAAGTAGTTGACCCTCAGATGACCACTGACCGTACCTCAATATAAAGTTCCCCGTATTACATCTATTAACATAATAATATCCCTGAAAAGAATATGAGTGGTCTTACTGTCCGTGCATACGACTCCAGTGTAGCCTGGTGCGCATGTGCAGTTATACCCGTCTACTAGATCCGTGCATGTGGCTCCGTTCTGGCAGGGCACGATTGCACTTGCACATTCGTCATTGATATCTGTGGACATTTAGAAATGCAGAATATTATATAATGCTGTTAGCAACAGGTAAATAACGCATTGTATACGATTGTTTCTATTAATGTGTTGCTTCATCATTTGGCTTTATTTTTAAACGATATTCTTCTGTTTTCTGTTCGTTTGTTGTACAATCGAAACTAAAGATCTGGGAACTGAAAGATGTTTAAGTGTGTTTCATATAGGGCAAGTTCATACAAATAATTGAAATTAGTTTTCATGCTATTTTATTTTAGCATAGGGTGTAGACTTATCCTTTCCCTGCCAAAATTGTGTGTGGTAAGCTTTATTATTACAATTGTTTTTATTATTAAATTCAGTGTTTTCACAAATTCGCTGTGCTAGATAGGGCAACCTCTGGCAAGTCTTACGGCTGACAGGCCCAAACTTCGTTAAATTGAGTTAGAATATGGTAGCAAACCTATCTATTCGAGTCAATATATTCCAGAATGGATTCCAACATTCTCGAATGGCTGGGGTCTGCGAGGAATGTAAGTTATACATACCCACATCAATAAGTGATAAAAAAAGGTTAATCACCTGTTTCACAGTTGACGCCGGTCCATTCAACGGTGCACGTACAGGTGTATTCGTTGATGCCATCCATACAGGCGCCTCCATTCAGACAGAGGCTGCTGTTACATTCATTGATGTCTAGAAAAATGGCAACGTAATATGTTGGATTATTTAAGGGTGACTAAATTGCAAATGCATGTTGACTTTTGTTGATCTGTTGATCCACCCCTAAAAAAACCCTCCAGCATTGACTTTTGTGACATCATAATACCATTCAACCATCAGTTAGCTAGATAAACAGAACAAAAGATAAGTTCTCACCCACTAAGTACCTTATTGCATTAGCATTTGATGTTTTCATTGAAACCCTTCTTTTCATGGTGAGTGGGCATTGTATAAAACATGCAATGCTATTGTGAACAGGTGGTCAGTTGATAGGAAGGGAATTACCAAAGTTTTTTGTTCATCTAGCTGACTGATTGTTGAATGGTATTATGATGTCACACAAGTCAATGGCTTCTGGAGGTTTTTCTTAGGGGTGAAGCTTAGCAGGTAAAATAAAAGTAATAGAAAAAATAATATTAAAAATATGACAAAAATGTACATCAAATAGTCAAAAGATATGTAATGTATTCATTATTACAGATCAACAAAAGTCAACATGCGCTTGTAATTTAGTCACCCTTTAATCTTTGTTGGCATGGTTGGTGTGTTTGTTCTGTTTAACGTATATGAATTAAATTCTCCATGTGTTTGCAAGATTTGCGATATACTTAACGAAATTTGAAAATTTGAAAATTGCATCGCAGCCGATTTTATTACTAAGTATGTTTTATTTATTTTAAATACATGTAATTTAAATTTATGGACAAGAAAATGCACTTTCTTCTCTCCATATATTCTTCTTTCTCTCTAGCCTAATGATGTATTATCCTGAATCGAAACATAACTGTTTCTATTGACCTCAAGGTAAATTTTTATTGTAAAATATTTCCCGTTTTTTATATAACAAACTTTAAAAGAAACTAGATGATTAGGATTTCACTCAAACAATAAGGCTGAATGTAAGCACTCACTTATCCCACAGTTGGTCCCAGTGAACCCGGCTATGCAAGTGCAGTTGTAGCCGTTGACGAGATCGGTACATTGGCTGCCATTTAGACACGGATTGGACGCGCACTCATCGATTTCTTAAAATAAAAAAAAAACACACATACATGGTAGTGAGAACTAACGCATTATCTTAGGCGTACGGCCAAATATTTACCGGGACTAAGCCTAAATGTATTTGACCACATAATATCATCCTTAATACGTTTTGCTTTCGTAGAAATTTGCTACTAACATGTTCTATGATCTATGTTCTAATCATGATACATTTTTAAAACTTTATATTTACAGTGCGAGTCAAAAAAAACGAAACCGGAATTTGAAAGCTTATAAATCCACAAATTTAAAAGTACATATGTTGATATTGATATCATGTTAAAGGTTGGGAAATTACCTTTAAAATGGTATATCATACACTCTGATCACTTCACGCTTCACCGAACGCGACCTAATTATCCAAAGGCATGCAGAAACTACCCGTGTCCAGGTTTGCAGTGTTCTTGTTCTGTGAATTGTTGTATCTGTTATTTTATTTTCAAAGATAACTTCATCCTGCATGTCCTATTCAGGGGCCCCTGCCTCCAAAAAGTTTGGTTGCTGATGTGAGGACAGTGTGTGATCCCCTTCCACCCTGAAAAACATGAAAACACTGGCAACCACCTGATATTTTGTTGTGATTCACCAAAGGATATTCTTGAAATGTTAATTTGGAAAAAACGTAAACAGACGCATTCATTCATGATAAACACAACAAAAAACCTAATTCCCCCCTAATCTGAATAGCGTAAAAACGAAAAGGTTTTGAGCAAAATAGCTTGGCAGGACTGTTTCTACACTGATTGACTAACTTCTCTGTGAAAATGAGATTAATCCGCCATGTCATGCATGAGTGACCACACATTAAAGGCAAAATTGTCACTTTTCAAATGTCACAAGAGTAAAAAAGTGACAATTTTTCCTTTAATGTGTGCTCACTCATGCATGACTCGACGGACCAATTTTATTTTCGCACATAAGTTATTCAATAAGGGTATAAACAATCCTGCCAAGTTATTGTGAGCAAAACTTTTTCGTTAAAAAGTTATGCTAATTTGATAAAGGGGGACTCAATTTGTTTTGATGTGTTTATGACAAGACGACGGCAAACTTGGACACGGGTAGTTTTAGCATGACTTTGGATAATAAGGTCGTGCTCGATGATGCGTAAAGTGATCAAAATGTGTGATGTATCATTTTAAAGGAAGTTTCCTAAGCCTTAACATGATACCAATATCAACATATATATGTTTGTAATTGGGGATTTATAAGCTATCAAAGTCCGGTTTCGTTTTTTTTTACTCGCACTGTATGTTGTTCCTATACCATCATAGTTTTATGTTAAGTTTTACATTTGTAAATCATTTCAAATTCGAAATACCGTATGTAATATAATTATAGTGACAACATGTCCAAGTGTCCACAACTGAACCCGTCCACTCGCCCTATATCATGACTATTATATTCCACGTACCAGTTTCGCAATTAATTCCCATGAAGCCGGGACAAATACAAACATATTCGTTGACTCCATCCACGCAGTATCCACCGTTCTGACAAGGAGCTGATGCACACTCATTGTCGTTGATCTCTGTGGAAACGGTAGCAGTTATAGTCAGGAAGGTATACATTATCAATAATAAATAATAATAAAAACCCATTATTATAAAGCGCGATATTACAGTTATTTCCCAATGCGCATATCTATAGGAAACACATATAAAGGAATACAAAATGTATTTAAGGACAATTTAATAATTCACCTTTGAGAAATACAAGAAATCACAATTTAAAAAAAGGCTCCCAGAGTCGCTCGGATTTCTTGTTCTGTATCTTATACGATGAGAGCACTAAAGTAAATATATGTAGCCTACACATCTACTATGAGGTAAATTTTGTTTTACTTTCATTTGAAGTGCGCCACTTTAAGCACACTCTTGTGTCATATGTTATTATATTTCATTTTGAACTATAACGTAAATGTAAAAATAAAAAACAAATAAAAACAAATATTTGTCATACTGGAACAAAGCACACAAGTTAATTGCTAAACGGGTCATGGTAAATACATTTAATTCTTGATACGGACCAACGTGCAAAACAATGTGCGAAAATTTGATAGTTCAATTATGATCAATGTGGGGAATGGAGGCGTGGTACTGCAGCTTATATGCATGAAATGTTCTTTCAAATGAGTTAATGATTATGTGTACTCCATGTGGAAGAATCGTCTAAATACCAAATGCATAATATGGTGAAATTGCGAGAGTATTTCTTACCAGTACCGCAGACTGGGTCCGTGTAACCTGACGCACAGTCACATGTGTAGGAGTTCACTAGGTCGCTACAGGTGGCTCCATTTAGACAGGGACTAGATGCACATTCGTCGATGTCTGAAAGGTAAAAAATGGGTTGCAGAAGGAGCGCAGGTTGAATAATAATATGGAGTGCGTGTGGAAAAAATCTTCTAAAGACATTATACAAGTCGCCATATTCAGGAGCGCAGGTACATGTATATGCGTTCACCTGGTCGTTACAGGTGGCTCCATTTAGACAGGGATCAGATGCACATTCGTCGATCTCTGAAAGGCAAAACGTGGGTTTGAGAAGGAGCACAGGTTGTATATAATATGGAATGCGTGTGGAAAAAAATCTTCTAAAGACATAAAAGGCGCCATATCCAGGCGCGCAGGTACACGTATATATGCGTTTACCTGGTCGTTACAGGTTGCTCCATTCAGACAGGGATCAGAAGCACATTCATCGATTTCTGAAAGGTAAAACGTGGGTAGAAGGAGTTCAAGTTAATGAGTATGTGGACTCCCTGTCATGCCTGTGGAAGAATCTTCTAAATACATAATGCATATGTTCCGTTAAATAATATGATGAAATTGCAAGATCGTTCGTTACCGGTACCGCAGACTGGGTCCGTATAACCAGACGCACAGTTACATGTGTAGGAGTTTACTAGGTCGTTACAGGTGGCTCCGTTCTCACAGGGACTAGATGCACATTCGTCGATGTCTGAAAGGTACAAGGGTACAACCCGGTTTACTGATATTGCGGAATACTGACAAAGCACCGGATGCACCAATTACTTTTAAATGGGTATCAAATGTAATCGTATCACACCGGTATCAAGCTGTATAACCTCCTTCTCGGCCCGGCCTTTTTTTCACTGTAAACGGGGTCTAAGTCGTTACAGGTGGCTCCATTCAGACAGGGATTATATGCACATTCGTCGATGTCTAAAATGTATTACATGTCTTCTACGAGTTAATGGTATTCAGGAATACTTTCAATAGATATGTAGCGACCCATACTTCGCTCATTCATGTTGCTTCACCCCGACCTGCTTTTGCCGATCCAGTTATTTCCAGTTTATCACTCTCGGTACTTTTCCAGTTATTTTCCACCACGTGCCTCATACATATTCATGTTTTCTTCGCGTGTGCGCCCATTCAACCAATCACGCATCACCATTTCGCCAGCCGCGCTTTTCAACTCCACGTGCCTTTCACCAGTTTCTTCACTCCGATCACCATCTCTCGTTGAGTCAACTTCAACTCTAGTTTTCTCTCTCCGCCGTCGAGACCCTTCTGTGGCATGAATCTCCATCATGTCACAGCACCTTTCACGCCGCCCCTAGCGGACTGGTTAGTTTCTAGTGGTACGTTATAATCACCGCCGTCTTGTGCCACTGATTCACCACTGGGAGCTTCCACGTCACGATACGCACCGGGCAGTTCTGGCGTACTCAACTCACAGCTCGACTCACCGTAGCTGGTCTGCTCACGCATCTTCTTAGTCGGCCTACGACAATGGACGATTCACTGTTCCTTCGGCACCGACTCTGATTCCTGTATTCACCTTTCCTTGGCATCGACCCGTAGAGCGACTCACCGTCTCCGCGTCAACCGCCGCATCATCTTCTTCGTTTCTCGTCTCGACCGCGACCCATCACGAGGGTCAACTTCTTCATCAGCGTCGTCATCGCGCACTTCGCGGTTCTTCAACCCCGTCATCGAAGTCGCGTTTCCGCTTTCCAAGTCTCCGCATCATCATCGCGTGCAGCCCCTTCCTTCGTTCATCAAACCCGCATTTTCGGACTTCAGCAAACATTTACTGTAAGCGATTATTTATTGTCAGGCTTATTTTAATGTATCTTCGTGCAATATCTAATCCCGTTTATTCATTCATATTCTCATCCCGTTGCAACGGCACACATGTATTTATTTATAACCCATTAAACATACGAAAAGGGAACCTTACTTTCTCTTGTGTTTTCTTGTTTACCTCGCTTCCTCCTAGCTAAAAATATTTAAAGTGATTTACGTTGTGTATTCAGTGAACACGCATTACAATTCTTTCACAATCTACACCCCTATACATACCACACCTAATATGCCACATTGGTGATACTTGGAAGCTTGGTTTTACGATATTTAATGTTCCCTGCTTTTTGGACTTGCCTCATTTCAAAACCATTCCTCTCAATTATGTATCGAATGTTTTTATGCTCTTGCATTTATACACGTATTTTCGATACATTCTTATACCATGTCATGTTTGTTTATTATAGCGACTGCACTGTTATTTACATTACCATGCTTGTTATATTGCATTCTTTCATGCCCGATTTATAACATGCCATGTTTGTAACCTTTTCTGGTCCGCTATACATATTCATGTACTAGGTAACAGCGGCGGCCTCCCGCTTTATAAATAGTGCCACCTTAGATTGTTTTATTGTAACAGCGGCGGCCTCCCGCTCTATAAATAGTGCCACCATTTTCTTGTATATTTGTCGATATTTATATCGTTCCTCATCTGTTCTTCGGCTTCGTCTCTGGTAGGGGAGTACTGTAGCGACCCATACTTCGCTCATTCATGTTGCTTCACCCCGACCTGCTTTTGCCGATCCAGTTATTTCCAGTTTATCACTCTCGGTACTTTTCCAGTTATTTTCCACCACGTGCCTCATACATATTCATGTTTTCTTCGCGTGTGCGCCCATTCAACCAATCACGCATCACCATTTCGCCAGCCGCGCTTTTCAACTCCACGTGCCTTTCACCAGTTTCTTCACTCCGATCACCATCTCTCGTTGAGTCAACTTCAACTCTAGTTTTCTCTCTCCGCCGTCGAGACCCTTCTGTGGCATGAATCTCCATCATGTCACAGCACCTTTCACGCCGCCCCTAGCGGACTGGTTAGTTTCTAGTGGTACGTTATAATCACCGCCGTCTTGTGCCACTGATTCACCACTGGGAGATTCCACGTCACGATACGCACCGGGCAGTTCTGGCGTACTCAACTCACAGCTCGACTCACCGTAGCTGGTCTGCTCACGCATCTTCTTAGTCGGCCTACGACAATGGACGATTCACTGTTCCTTCGGCACCGACTCTGATTCCTGTATTCACCTTTCCTTGGCATCGACCCGTAGAGCGACTCACCGTCTCCGCGTCAACCGCCGCATCATCTTCTTCGTTTCTCGTCTCGACCGCGACCCATCACGAGGGTCAACTTCTTCATCAGCGTCGTCATCGCGCACTTCGCGGTTCTTCAACCCCGTCATCGAAGTCGCGTTTCCGCTTTCCAAGTCTCCGCATCATCATCGCGTGCAGCCCCTTCCTTCGTTCATCAAACCCGCATTTTCGGACTTCAGCAAACATTTACTGTAAGCGATTATTTATTGTCAGGCTTATTTTAATGTATCTTCGTGCAATATCTAATCCCGTTTATTCATTCATATTCTCATCCCGTTGCAACGGCACACATGTATTTATTTATAACCCATTAAACATACGAAAAGGGAACCTTACTTTCTCTTGTGTTTTCTTGTTTACCTCGCTTCCTCGTAACTAAAATTAAAATGGTGATATGTTGTGTGAACACGCATTACAAATCCATACGCAATCTACACCCACACACACACATATCCCACAGATAGAAGGCACCAGAAGCAACATTTACTTTTAAATGACTAGGAAATCAACTCCTAATACACCGTTATCAAATTGCATAACCTCACAAATTAATTGTTTTTAAGCGTTATTAAACGACATAATATCCTTTCAAATAATTGTTAAATGTTCACGCAGTACAAACATCCAATTATCTTTTGTACTGTTTATTGAATTTAGAAAAAAAGCTAAAATTCAGTTTTTGTATCCTCACTTTTTCTTCAATAATCAGGTAAAATGTATTTTTAAACCATAATGTTTTTACCAGCATCACAGGTGAATCCTGTAAATCCGGGCAAACACAGGCACATGTAGTTGAACACTCCATCCACACACGTCGCCCCATTCTTGCACGGAAGATCCGTGACGCACAAATCGGTATCTGGAATGTGAAGATGTTGAAATTGAAATTAAATCTTGAATTAAAAGTTAACTATAGGTAATAGCTATTTGAAATAACGGCTTATATTTATTCTAGGTAGTAGGCCCTACCAATTATATGTTAATATGTTCAAACTACGTTTATTGAATTTATGTCTCCAGCAGCGTCTGCACTAAGACTACAATACGATAAATTGTCCAATCAGGGTCCATGATCCAATGGTGCAATATATCTGAATGTATCGTCATTGATAATTGACTTGTATGAGCTTCAGCCGAGCAGTATAATTATACAAACACAAACAATCCAAGCTGTAATTGCCAAAGAAAGAAACACAAGACAAACTATGCTTTATAAATATACTTGTGGAACGAAAATAAAGCATGAATGCGAAACATATTCTTGTATAGATAGTGGCGTAGCCGGAATTCTCCAAGGGGAGGGGGGGGGGGGTGGGGCCACTAAAAGTGGAGTCCAGTAGGCTCCCGGAAACTTTTTGATTTTTAGCTATTTAAAGTCCGAACATCAATACTACAAGTTAACAAGCAAGCAACAAGTAAACACAAACAAGAACGGACCTAGAATGGGGGGGGGGGGGGGGGGGTAGGAGCGGAGGCAGGAGCTCCCGTCGCTACGCTACTGGTTGTAGCTCATTCATACTAGCATGATTACTGAAAGCAATACAAGGACATTGATCAACTTTATCATTAATATAACTGTTAAAATATAACTGTTGTTGTCTATTTCTCTTTTGTTTCCACCACTTACTATTGCTGATAATGTTAAGATTATTATGATGATTATGAATCTACAATACACTATTACCTGCTCGCCATGAGATATTGAATCCAGATCTCTCCACATTCATGTCGGGATGAAAGAGCAGCCACGCTTGATCTCCCGTGATGTTGATGACTTGGTCAGCTATATCATTAAGAGTTCCGTCAATATATGGACGAGGAGCCGGAATAGTGTCAGGGTCAACAGTAGTCGGTCCATTGCCATAGAACAGGACATCTTTATACATCTCTGTATCGAAGGCTACGATGGTGAGCTCTATGAATTCAGCTGTATAGACCTTGACGAAATAGACGCAATAGTCGAGGCTGTTGTACTCTGACGGGTAATTCGGACTGGTAAGATAACCCTCAGGTTCGTAAAAGTAGGCGCTGCAAAATCCTTCGTCTCCAGGTTGTACTCCTGCCAGATTATAATAATTTTAGTCCATCAGTTAAATTTGACGCACCGTCAACACTTACGAATGTAGGAAATGGGCTAAAATTGAGTACATGAACTAACGAAATGTTACATTTCTCTACTTACCGTGAGTTAAATTCCAACTGTTGACAGTTACATGAATTAGTCCATGATTGAATTCTACAATGAAATATGTATGGTATTGCAGTTAATAATTGATTACGAACTATTACATAACCTAATCGAAAGTCGTATCCGATCTCGAATGAAAATAAAAACAAACATGTTTATATTGTGATACCTAATTACATTGAATACGTGTTTGGTGAGTATTTTATTATTTTAATGATACCGCAATAAAAAAAGTGTCTCATCTGGGCGCACCATTTAATAGCGTATTATGGAAATCGGTCATAAGGTACCGTTCAAACCTGCACAACTATTGTACGCACCATCTCAAAATTCCGGGGAAATACTAGCCCGAGCTACAAAGCGAGAGCTCTAAAGACTAATGCCTAACTTTTGAATCAGGTACAGAAAACACAAAATTGGGTTATATAATATAAGACTTGCGGATGGACATAATTGCCTGGACATAAACTAGTTTCGAACTCAGGAGCTATTGACCATATAAGTATGAATTCAACTGCCATTGGCCATGTTGACAAGAAGTCATGCGCCCATCCGTTGATCGCTCCGAATTGTTCCGATTTTTTTCGAATCGTTCCGAATGATCGTTAAACAAAATATGAACAAACAAGAACAACTACAACAGCACCAAACTCACCTTCAACCTCCAGCGTTTGATTGCAGTTCTGACCCTGTCGTCCAAGAGGACACTGACAGAAGAAGCTGCTTCCATCTGGATCCGCAACACATGTTCCGTTATTCGTGCAAGGTGACGACAAACAAGCACCATCTACAGACACGACAGTAGAAGTACATCACAAGATTAAAGTGTGAACATGACAATTTCAAAGAACAAATAGTGGAATATTAGAAGAAAACAAATATGAAAAGATGTCGAAAAAGGCGAGTACAAATTAAGCCTTGTACAGTTGTATAGACCATTGGTCTGGGAGACCAACAGCCAGTGGCCAGTGGCGTGGCCAAAGTTTAATCTCTTACTACTGTTTAACTATTTTGATCCCTAAAACAAAATCTTTAAAAAAAGCCAAACATCGATGTTTAACTCGGTGCGAAACATGTACTGTACATAAATAAGGTCACGTCACTTTGTAATGGTAGGTCTGATTTTCACCAATAATTCCTATTCAATGTGAAAGACTTGGGGGAAAAAAGGTTACAAAGCAGCGGGTCGACATTGCTACGATTTATAATGGTTTAAAATATTATGTCAATAACTGAAGTCAGTGGCGTAGCGACGGGGGGGGGGGGGGGGGGGGGGGGCACACGTGCCCCCCAATAATTTTGAAAAAACAATAGAAAACATAAGGAGGCATTTTTTGAAAAAACAAAGAAATACATAAGGTATGCCCCCCCAATAATTTTGCGTGCCCCTCCCAATCAGTCCGACCACACTACACCACTGACTGAAGTAATAGAAGAGATTACCATAATATTAAAGGGATAGTTGAGTTTTGGTGTAGAGGGCGCTTCACAAAATATTTGTTTGGTGAGATAATGAAAAACTGAGTGTCAAATTCGGAAGAGCATACAATTTAAAGGACAGAGTAAACTTTATTTGATCAAAATCGGTTCAGAAATGGCTGAAATATCCATAAACATAACCATTTTTAATAATTGTGGGGCCCCACAAGTATTCAATAATTTTGAACCAGCCGTAAAAAAAAATGCTTCCTCTTTTCAAAAATGTACAAAAGAGGTATGTAAATAGTTGCTGATTTAAGATTATCTCTCTATCTAATCACTATTTAAAAAAAACATCACATGCACAATATTTTATTTAAAATGATTGAAACCGATGAGTGTTTAGAGAGCGCCCTCTTGAGTTTTGACGGCTCTTTTTGAATGATAACAAGCTTTTTACTTAGTCATTTGTAATTTTCTATTCATTTCGGGCATGTTGGAGTTATAAATGTTAGTTTGTAATGTAATGGTGCAGGTTTTGGTCACTAAAATTAAGTTTGATCAAAACTGTACTCTCTATACCAAAACACAAGTATCCCTTTTAAATTGTCTTTATTAAAATTGATTAATTTTGATTAGTCTAGCCCGTTAAATTAGCGGTAACTAAGCAGTTCACATCAGTTTTACCTCACAATTGTTAGTCTAAATCAAAATTAGTTCTTTGAGTGTATATGTTGAGACATCCCACGAGAGTATAAGTTAAAGACAACACTCTACCAATCTTGCCACACCACAGCCACCATATCCATGTTCATTGATTGTTACCTGTCGAGTTTTGTGCGGCTGACTGCCAGACGAGAGACGCCAGGACCAGGACGGAAACAGACGCAACGATCAGCTTCATCTTGCCACGATGCGATGTACTTCGGACAGAACGATTCCTTCGATAACGGCAACGAATGCGCGGACGAATAGAGTGCAAACAAGAAGATTTTTAATAGATACTTCCTCGAAAAATCTTTCGATAACGTCAACGTCAACGAATTTGCTGACGAACAGATTTCAAATAAATCACAAGAAGACCTACATTCTTCCTCAAAAAGGGGTGAATGAGTGATCCTTCTTCAACTGAAGTGTCTATAGATGGTGGACATGACATATACCCGTGACCGATCGCATCAATGTGCAGTTGGCTGAATGATGGTCCTGGTGTTGATGATAATGATGTTCATATGATGTTGGAGAAATGGGTAGGAATCGATTTTTTCTGAATAGTCGATTCGTTTTGAATAGCGAATAGTGACTATGTACAGAATCATTCGTTTGTAACGTTCGAAGTACGTGGCTCCTTTCTTTTGATGAACCGCAGTAATGGAGCCAAATAAAAACAAAAGGCCGATCAATATTACATATTACATATTTCTATTTCATTCTATTGTATTCTGTCTCAAAGAAAAAAAAGGAAACAATCAATTCGGAAAGGGAACGATATGAAAAGAGTCATTCATTTGTGACATATCAGATGACTCTTTTCTTGTTCACCGTATCATTTATGTATTTATTGTTTGTATTCACAGCTTGGGGCCCTTCAATAAAACAAAGACTATTGGTGACTTTTTGTTCAGGACGATTTGAAATTGGACGCAAAGGCGGAACACATTGTCTCTCCCGAAGGCAGCTCGTCTAAGTCATGCTCCAATCAGCATGCCCTTGTCCAACAGAAGACCAGGGGGTATTTCATTCACGAATTCAATCTCACGCTAAAATATATGCAAACAAATCGATTTCAGACTCATGGGAACGATTTTAAGCATGTTATATTTTGATGTACCAATATGTATAATACATGAAATGTTGATGAATTATGATGTACACGTATATTCTATATTTCCATATTGGCATGATTCGTTTTTTTAAATTTGTTTTATTCATTCAAATCCAACCAACCAAATGCGAACACATATGAATGAAGGTACAACCAAGTATGTGGTGCATAAACAAACAGGTATAAGAGGCACACGTATAGGAAAAGCCTGTTTATGGCTTTGTAGCGTAAAGTTAGCTTGACTTATATAATGAATTTGAAGAGCAACTGTCTGTGCAAATCAATTAAATTTAGCATACAAATAAACTACAACTACAGAACAATGACTCCTACAAAATGGGGGATGAGGTTTAGAATGCGTGAATATTAACTTATACTTTAAATAATATAAAGTCAAAATTGTTATTGTTTTTCTTTTAAATGATACATTTCATACGAAGGAATGATATTTGGAAGAGTACCCAGACCTAAAACAGATACTATCTTCGTTTTCTCATTGACAATGTGATTGCTACTTTTCGTAAATGAAACATATTATAATTACGGGTATGCTTATCATGAAGTTTATTATTAATCATAAACATAGAACTTGTTGACTTTGGAGGAAAGCATTTAAAAAATCAATCCAATTGAAGCCGTACTAGTAGGGTATCTAAATAAATCAACATAATTTAACTTTTGTTTTGTTTTTTTAGATAACGGAACTGAATGAGCATACGAACCTCTACCAGTAAATAATTAGATATAATACGTTTTTTTTCTCCTAAGAGTGTCTAATCTGCTTCGCCTGAATTTCCTCAATCTACAAAACAATTCGAAACCTTATTTTAAGATCATAGACGGTTTACCAAACAGTGAGTGATCATATCAGCTAACATAAAACATTATTTATTCAACCCTTGGTCAATTTTTGACATGTCAACGAAGTTACTCGATCCCTTTAAACTGTGGGAAAGCTCAGTAAAAATAAGTCCCAGGTCGGTCATAAATGTTCAGATATTTATGTTTACATGGATAGGACCTTAGGACGATGTTTTTTTTTGTGGTGAAGGACAAGAGAACAGGAATACAAATTAAACCTGATTATTTGTGGTAATGCTTAATTTGAGCGAAATGTCATGTGAATATGTTATAGATCAATCATATTTATTAACTGATCATCATGTTCCAATGTTATTGGTGTTTATATAAGTTTTGGGTTGCTTTGAAGGATTGTCTATGTTTACCTGGGAATGTAAATCAAGTGTGTAGACTCTGTTAAATAATTAAGTTCAAATGATTTGGTACCTCATGTATGGGAATTGGTTAATTAAGTCCCTCGATTAATGTTATAAATAGACTCAAGTTTTGGGGTGCCACTGATGAGAATTTAGGCTTCAGTATCCCGACGTAAAAATTCGCCTTGTTTGATTGATAATCATCTCTAAACGCTTGACATATATACAATGGCGTACATCCGTTCCAAAGAGTGTGTGGGTGTGGGTGTGTGTTTATCATAGAATGGAGGCGCCCTCGGGGGTAAAATATTCCGCGCCTTTTCTATTTATTGTCGGTATATAAATAGAAGGTAATTTATCTTCACAACGCATTGTATGCGCCGGAATGTATCGACTACAATGGAGTGGATAATACCTTAACAAAATGTTGCATAGCGTTTCGATTAAAGGGAAAGTTGAGTTTTGGTAGAGAGGGCGCTAGACTACTTAATTGGTTTGTGAGGTAATGAAAAACTGAGTGTAAAATTTGAAAGAGCATAATATTTAAACAATAAAATCATCTTTGTTTGATCAAAATCGGTTCAGAAACGGCTGAAATATCCATAAATATAACAATTTGTAATAAACCCGGGGCCCCGGGTTTATTAGAGAATTTTGAACCAGCCGTTAAAAATTCAAAAAAATGCTTCCTCTTTTCAAAAAGTTACAAAATAGGTATTTAAATAGTTGTTGGTTATTTCTCTATCTAATCACTATTTCAACAAAGCATCACATGCACAATATTTTATTCAAAATGGTTGAAACCGATGAGTGTTTAGTGAGCGCCCTCTTACGTTTTAACGGCTCTTTTTGAATGATAACATGATCTTTACTACGTCATTTGTAATTTTGTGTTCCTTTCTAGTTATAACTATTAGTTTGTAATGTAATGATGCAGGTTTTGGTTACTAAAATTCAGTTTCACTAAAACTGTACTCTCCTTACCAGAACTCAACTATCCCTTTAAAGTGAATTGTATGATTGATATATCATCTCTAAACGCTTTACAAAATGTATTCCCCATTCATCGAATGCACACAATATGTATGTTCGCACGTGGCGGGAACGCCCTACCCCCCTGGGTATATTTGAATAAATCAGTGGCGAAACGTTGTCCGAATGATGGGGAGAGTACCCAAATTATTGGGAGCACAACTTATGTATTTCTTTATTTTTGAACAGATTCCACCTAATGTTTTTGTCAGATTGCTGAGGGTGGGGGAGGGAGGGGGAACGTGCCCCCTCTGTGCCCTCACCCCGTGTTACGCCACCTCACTGGCAAAATCACATCAAATAAATGTATGTATCATTTAGTTAGACAGCAGTTAAGTTGTATATTAAAGGGACTTAGTAACATTGTCCAAATTCTCAAAATCCAATTGGAATTCTAGCGGTTCCCTCATACTCTGTAAGTCATGGGACAGGTTTCGGTTTTTCAAATTTCCCTTTCGTTAAAAAGATATTTACGATTGAAGTGTTCAGATATTGAATTATCCACTGGACCATCAAAACCGTGTACAAAGTGAATGCAATGTGTTGGTAAATATCACTTTGCATTTCTGCTCATTACTCGGCCATATATAACGTCCATTTAACTTTAAAATTTTCACACAACACCCAATGGACGTATCAGATAACAATAATATACATTTTGCACATGTCAACAAAGTTACTAGATCCCTTTAAAGGATGCATTATGGTCAAAATCGATTTATATTTGATTGCATTGTTGTAATTGTATGCAGATCAAACGCAATTATTTACCACTCACAATGCACTCCATTACATATGATAATACCAAATGTATGAGTGAAACACAGGGAAGGATGATACAGTTATTCATAATTCAGATTTAGTTTTAATTAAAATTGGACCCCTTCGAGGATCAGCGTGTCACATGAAGGGCCCCCAGCTGGGAATTAAACACCACTTGAATAAACAAAATGGTGAAAAGAAAATAATAACCTGGAATGCAGCAAATGAATGAATCTACCTTTAAAGCCAAATTACAGTAATGGGAAATTGGTTGAAATAGTATAAAACAGGGTTTATGCAGTAAATTATGAACCATACAATCGTACAATGCGGACAAATAAGGGGAATTCCATCCGTCGCCGATTAGAATTAACGGCGCACGTCAGCCTCTTTGGCCCGTCGGATTGCTTGTGCGTTGCATAGGTATATGTAATGTGCGGACGAATATTTCAAAATGCAACCGTCGGCGATATCTATCAGTGCATTGATCGTTTTCTAATTTTGCAAATATTTTAATAAGTAGGCGGTTTCCTGGCCAAATTTGTATAATCCCATATTAGTAAAAAAAAAAAAAAATTCTTTCATAAGAGCGTAAATTTAATTTGTTGTATGTGGGGCATTTCCCAATACTGTCATTTAGCTTTAAATGCATCCACAAACAACTACTCATCTATAACATATTTGATAATAAGAGAATCGAGAGAAGGTGCATTTTCATAAGGAGTGAAACATTGTGATTTTTGTACAGTTCCAATGGAGTAGTTAGTGTGTGATATCACATATTTAGCAAAGAGCCAACTAAGAGGGCAGCATACATTTGTTTTGCATCAAAACTCTGAACAATCATACATCTTAATTAGATCATACAAATATGGGATGGCCAAAAGCCCACTATTCCCTCTGACACCGCCAATCATATAAATTATCACACTGTGTGATGTGATATGTCTTTCAATGGAGTGAGAAGACAGATGGAGTAAGATGGATACACAGAGAATGGAATGAGAAAGCAATCAAATAAGAGAGAGGAGAGATTAATTCGACAATTAACGGGATTTTTACAGTTTGGCTTAGAGGGCGCTTCAAGGTATCATTATTTGTTGAGGTAATTACAAACGTAATGTAATATTTGGAAGAGCACGTGATTTTGAAGATAAAAACAAACTTTATTTGATCAAAATCGGTTGAGACACAGCTGAACTATCAATAAATATATTTGATGGGAATAAATGTTGGGCCCACATTTATTCGATAATTAAAAACAAAAATGTAAATAGAATGCCTTCACTTTTTCGAACATTTACCAAAGAAGATTTACTTTTCTTTTAAGTGGTTGATGGTCTTTCTAGTGAACCATTATTTTAACAAAACACCACATTCACAATTGTTTGTTTAATGAATGAAACCAGAATGTTTTTAGAAAGTGCCATTTGGTCTGGTTTGGCGTGTCTTATGCCAATGTGAAATAAGCGTATACATTATGTGAACATATACCTCCTGCCAAACCATCAACAACCATACATATACAACATATCAAACACTTATGATTACATGTAAAATCATTTTTTTAAATATACAGGGTGTCTCAGAAAGAATGCAACACCTACGATCGTTAATTTCATAAACACCATCGACTAAATGTCATAGTTCTTTGTTTGGTTGGGTAGAACATTCTTTTTCCAACAAAATGATACCATGGTCATTGATTTGGGGTAAGGCGTTTAGATCCTAGGGCCATTTTTCTGAGGCAATGTCGTTTCCTAAATTTGCTACTTTTCGTCTCCAGCGATCCTCTGAACTGTGAACACATTCTCGCCCCACAGCCTCCCATATAATTAGTTGTACAGAACCTCTCCCTTTGATAAGGAAGACAATGCGAGCCATACCGTTCGGGGTACTCGATTACGCAACATTGTCTTCCTTATCAAAGGGAGAGCAGTCATGCGAGTCATCTGTACAACTAATTCTATGGGAGGCCTTTGGGCGAAAATGCCTCAGTATTCCGAGGATCGCTGGAGACGAAAAAGTAGCAAATTTAGAAAACGACATTGCCTCAGAAAAATGGCCCTAGGATCCAAACGCCTTACCCAAAATCAATGCTTATGGTATCATTTTGTTGGAAAAAGAATGTTCTACCCAATCAAACAAAAAAACAATGACATTTGATCGATGGTGTTGATGAATTTAACGATCCTAGGTGTTGCATTCTTTCTGAGACACCCTGTATAAAAAGACAAGAAATAAGTCGAATTATATTTTTATAAAAAAGAGAAAAACCCTGTTTATTAAAGATATTTTTGTTTACATAAGAAGATACCAGTGTATGGGAATATAAGAAACACCACTGCAACCATATATCTAGAGTTTACATAAAATATTATATAAAAAGCATTCAGCATATTAACGGAATTCTATACAGTTTTGTTTTTATATCAAATATAATCAGAGTAAAATATAATGAGTTCTATACCATAACATGAAAATACAATAACGTTCCGTTTTCTTCGAATGCATTTTGTTAGTCAATATATTTGACACTCCATAAAGATTATTTACATACTATAGTTATGAACTTGAATACAATCTCTTGTCTACATTTACAACGTAACGATAAACAAACAAACAAACAAACAAACACACATACACAAATATTCTACTAGTGAGAAGCTTATTCCCAATGGCCGTTATTCAAAACAAAATTATCAATTTAAGCTAGACTGAAATATTACCAGTAACCATTTCACACCTGTGGAATTTGACTAGCCCACTTATTGTTGTCAAGGGCCACCAGAGATAATGCTAATTGTTTCTTCTATGATTTACACTCCAGTGAAATGTTTTAAGAAGTCACCAGAAATACCATGTCCTTGTAATTCTCAGATCGAAAGAACAAAAGATAACTGGTGACATGTTAAGCTAGTTCAGTGGAATGCCAATCATCCCTTTATCTGGATATACCGTATAATGAGGAGAAACAACCAGAGGTGTTCCATGACAACCATCAATGGGCTAGTCAAATTTCACAGGTGTAAAACCGTTTCACTGGTCCCTGGTTATTTCTGTTTTTTTCAAAGTCTATATTAAATTGATACATTTAGTAGAATGCCGGCCAATGAGACCAATAACAAAAACTAAACTCTAACATCACTGCAACCATGAGCATAATTATTCCTTGCAAAAACGACTATAGCCGGATGGAATATTGTTTGGGTATTTCCGATTAACACTAATTAGAAGAATATGTACAATTTAGCACCCATAAAAAGCAATAATGTATAGCTAAAGAAAGAGTAAGATGAAATTGCAAATCATATCTGTAGCTACAACTGCATAAATTGTGCATCGAATTGTTTTCTGCAAGCGCATGCACACAAACTTACAGACATTTACTATCATCTAAGAAAGCATACAACGTATAAATCGAATCGATTATTTTATTTCAGTCTCGGATTCTCTAATAGTATTAAAATATGTACATTCTGTGAAAAAAAAACGACCGGAAAAAAATAACTGAGCGTCACACCAAAAATGAAAGACAAATGAGACAAATGATAGCTTTAAATTACTGTTAACATCTTATAAAACATGGATGACGTATGACCCTAAAATACGTAATAACATGTGTGAATATCTAAACTAAAATATTTACCTATTCTTGCTGTACAAAATATCAGTTGATAATGCTCTTACCGAATACAAATCGCCTCAGTGAACAACATTACAACTAAACAAAACATGATTGGTGGATATGTTGAAATGGTTCCCAACATCGAATTCTATTATTTTCTAGATCCGTAACGACGCCATTTTGAATGAAATCGTGCAGTTTCTAATTCGGTAATCATTTGTAGTACTACTAGTATTTTGTGGGCTTATTGTGATTCAGGGCTAATGCCCATTTCGATTTTAAAGATGACCGGAAGATGGTTTCATTACTATTTGAAGATTTGGAAAGTGGATATATATTCCACATGATTCAATATCTTTGAATTATCCAGGCCTATTACAGCTCGCTGGGTGCTGCGCTCTGCATGTAGCGAGTCCACCTGTCCTGGCCGATTCTATAGGGAGAAGAAAAAGTAACATAATTATGTATAAATTAACATGATTTAGGCTTGAATCCACCTATACGAATTTACAAATTTACTACTAATACATTTTTTTATTAAAGCTAATTGTATATATATTGATAAACTGAATCTTCCCTGCATGCATTCATTGTGTGATACATATAACAAAGACTATATATTGTAATTCGTTTAACTTTTTCAATTTATTGTTGCAGTTCATAAGGTTGCCCCGTAAAAATCAAACAGTCAAACCTCGTATAAGATTTTGTTTTTGTTATATAGAACTATATAGAAGCAACGTTAGGTATAATACATTGGTACTGAACAGAATGTCAGAAATAACGTAGCTCTATATATATATATATACATAATATTTGTGTTTGTGTGCGTGTGTGTGTAAGGTACATGGGTGTGTGCTCGTGTGTGTGTGTGTGTGTATGTGTGTGTGCGTGTGTGTGAGTATGTGTATGACGGGCCAAACATGACATAATTATGTACATTTATACATCTATACATCCATGGTATAGATGTAAGGTTTTAACCAATCAGGACGCAGGAAACTATACAACTATGCAACTGTGCAACTATGCAACTATACATCTACTCAGACAAATCGAATGGATGTATAGTTTTAACCAATCACAACACAGGAAACTATACAACTATACATCTACTCATGCAATTATCGAATAGATGTATAGTTGTATAGTTGCATAGTTTCCTGTGTTGTGATTGGTTAAAACTATACATCCATTCGATTTGTCTGAGTAGATGTATAGTTGCATAGTTGCACAGTTGCATAGTTGTATAGTTTCTTGCGCCCTGATTGGTTAAAACCTTACATCTATACCATGGATGTATAGATGTATAGTTGTACATAATACACGCATATATACGCACATACGTGTGTATGTGTCTACGTGTATATGTCTACGTTTGTGTGTGTGTTTCTGTGTGTGTATGCGTGTGCGTTTGGGTAGGTGTGTGTTCAAAAAGTGTGTGTATGCGTGTGCGTATTTGTGTGCGTTGTATATCGTATTAATTGGCGCCATGCATTGCTGAAACCGTTATAAACGAGTGGTTGGTTTGTGTATTCATAATTCTATGGCTGAAACTCACCGAGTAGCGCGCTTGATGTCAGCACACGTAGCTGCAGCCTCGGTGTTGATCCAGGTGGTGTAGAGGACCTCCTGTTGGTCACACAGCTGACACTGGCCGGTCCAACTGGTAGTCGACTTGCCGTTCTCGCGAATGACTGTAAAGCCGAACGTCGGGATGTCGCAGTCGGTGGAGGAGGCATAGCCGAGAGCGACGGTGGCAGCTTTAAGGTGGAAAATGTTGGATATTGTAAATTGAGTGTGTTTCACCATAACTATACAGGGTGGCCCAAAAAAAACGGAACGGGGCACTTCCCAAAATGTAGTAACAAAATGATAATGTTCATCGGATAGAGTGTCCTTTCCCATGGAAAACGATACCAAGAACAGTAATTTTGGACGAGTAGTTTTTGTTGTAGACCGTCTTAAGTGAAACCATGTCAGGTTCCCATTTTAATATTTTTTTACCAAGTCACTGCCTGATAAAACGCACTTCCTTCCCGTTCAATGTTCAATGTTAAATGTTTTATTTCTCATGTCACCCTATATAGCACAATATAACAAATATATACACATATTCAAAACATATATCACAACATTGATCATAGCATGCCCATTCTCTCGGCAGCACACAGCTGAATGCGCACTAACAATAGCGCGCGTATTGCTCTTTGTTCGATGCTATGACGGGCAGTAAGTGCGATTTATCAAGCACTGACTTGGTAAAAATTGATAAAAAAGGGAACCTGACATGGTGTCACTCATAGCGCCCTAAAACAAAAAACTACACGACCAAAATTACTGTTCTTGGTATCGTTTTTCATTGGAAAGGACATCCTATCCGATGGTCATAATCATTTTGTTACTATATTTTGGGAAGTGCCCCGTTCCGGTTTTTTGGGGCCACCCTGTATATTATCCATAATCGTATGGTTATAAGTCTCATGTCTTCAATACGTCTTTACCCGTATGGAGCATGGCCATTACATTCATGACATTAATAGTATTGCGTTTCTTCAAAGATTTATCCGTCCTTAACTGTATTTTAGGTAAATAAATCAAGTATCCGTATTCTGTTCAAATCTCTATACTTCTAATATAATAATATCGTTAGTTATCTCTTCACAATCACGCTCACCCCCTTGCTGCACACATCTGTGACCGACGAGTTTGAATTGTAATCGACGATAATGTGTGACAAACGACTAAATTGAGTGGACCTTTTGTAAAAATTGATCGACAAAAGACGAAATTAAAGTTAGCATTAGCACATTCAATCTCCATGGGACGAAATTGAAGTAAAAGGTTATTAAATTGAATGACAAAAGTTTAAAACTGGACGCGAAAAACTTAACTAGTTACACGATACGATGCACATAATTGTGCAACATGTGTGCCACTCGGCATGTAAAGCACGCCTTATAGGACGTGGACATCGGCACTGGATCAGAGCCCGTAGAGAGTCAATCAATGCTTACCCTGCATTCCAGTGATCTGCTCGACGTAGGTGCTGTAGTCTCCGAGCAGCATTCCTGTGGTCGTCTGGGTGATCGTCAGCTTGTCGTTGCATGCATTGTACCAGTCACCATCCAGGGAGCAGAAACCAACTGCAACCATGAAAGAACGTGTTAATTAAATTAGTGAAACACAAGAATATGTGTCAAAGAACAAATTAAATGCATTATCATATAGGTGATCCAATCACCCTCCAGGGGGGTGTTTTACAAAGACTCTAAGTTGAACTTAAGTCAAGTTGAACTTACAAAGTATGGAAAGCCATTAGTTTCTTGAACAATTGTTGTGAAAGCCCTTTTTAAAAGATATGAAATGTTGATTCAAATCATTGATATTTTCTATTGGCAAGGAAATGTAATGTTCTTGATGCAACATTTATGGAAAGTCTAAAATTCTTGTTGCTTTGCTTTTGAATATAATTAATTCCAAGGATACACGTAGCTTACCATAACTTTTAAGTCAACTTAGAGTTAAGTTCTACTTATGATCTTTGTGAAACAACCCCCTGGTAGAAGAAACCAATTACTATAGCAGGGAATGAACGTGTTGTTTAAACTGGAAGCGCTGTGACAGAGTGAATTGGGCCTTCGTCTTCCAATGCGAGGGTCGTGGGTTCAAGTCATACTATACCCATCGTTTGTTGTGATGGATCTAAACACCTATTCATAGTATATCTGTAACTTAAAAGGGACCGTTCACTCGCAAATCATGGGGGATTGAAGCGTGGCCCGACTCGGATATTCGGAATTCTCCGTACATCTTCGGTAAACGACAGCGCAAATGCGGTGATGCTGGCAACCCGTACGCATGAATAGACCGCTTCTGTAATGTATGCAAATAATATGCGTATGACGTAAGACTCTCCGTTGGCAAGCTTAACAATAGTAACTAGGTCCGGCAAGCTAAGTTTGCCGGAGCTTGCTGGACATAGTTACTATTGTTAAGCTTGCCAACGGGGAGTCTGACGTCCTACGCATAATATTTGCATACATTACAGAAGCGGTCTTTTGTGTGTAACTATATCCCTATGCAGCACGCATTCAACCGAACCAAAACGAACTCAACAACCCCACTAGCAAACCACCCCACCCTCGACTGCATTTTTGTTAGCAGATCCAAGATTGCCATTATGTGTACGGCTACAATAGGGGCAAGCGAATGGCATTGAGCGTACACGGATTGCGAGCGGACGCTCCCTTTAAATTTCATGAATTTGACAACACATGGCTAGACTTTCAGTCATTTTCATGGTGATGGTGATGGTGATGGTGATGGTGATGGTAATGGTGATGGTGATGGTGATGGTGATGGTAATGGTGATGGTGATGGTAATGGTGATGGTGATGGTGATGGTAATGGTAATGGTAATGGTAATGGTAATGGTGATGGTGATGGTGATGGTGATGGAGATGGTGATGGTAATGGTGATGGTAATGGCGATGACGATTGTGATGGAGACGGTGATGGTGACGGTAATGGTGTCGGTGATGGTAATGGTGATGACGATGGTGATGGAGATGGTGATGTTGATGGTAACGGTGCCGGTGATGGTGATGGTGATGATGGTGACGGTGATTCCGAGGTAAAGAAGTGCCAGAAGAAAAACAATATTGAGAATAAAAGACAAACAATAAACATATACAAAGTAATGAGAACATAATTAACATGTAACAATATACTTACTTGTTTCGCAGTTGGGGCCGGAGTAACCGAAGGTGCAGTTGCATGCGTAGCTGTTTATCTGGTCGACACACGTTGCTCCGTTCTGGCATGGCAGACTTGTGCACTCGTTGATTTCTGGTGGTGACATTCATAAGATATTTAGATTTCATATGAAAAAGTAGTAATGATGATTATTACTATTATCATTATTATTATTATCATATACATGTAAGTACTAGGAAATCAGCAAGGCACATGAGAACCCCTTAATGTTCTAATAGTTCTGGGTGACTTTAATAAGCCCTCCGCACACAGAGCCGACTCGACACGATCCGACTGGTTTTCAGTCAGGCTAGAGTCGGTTTCGCTCAGTCGTAGCCAATCCAACATGCTGAATCGGCCTCGAATGATCACCGACTGGCTCTTGACCGGCAAAACAGGAGTCCTGAGGCAACGTACACTGAGCTGAACCGACTGAAAACCAGTCGGATCGGGTCGAGTCGGCTCTGTGTGCGGAGGGCTTTAGACTAAGTAACTTATTCCCCATACCACCTAGAATATTTATTGTGGATCTTTGCACAGCTTTATAAATAATGATAGTATAATAATTCACAAAGATGGTTTAAAGGGATCTAGTAACATTGTCCAAATCCACAAAATTTCATTACAAATATAGTGGGTCTCCCATACCTTGTCGTAATCGTATTACCAATAGAAGCATGGAACAGGTTTTGGTTGTTCGAATCTTCATTTCGTTAGATATTTACGATTTAAGAAGGCCTATTCGAATTTTTAAATATCCACTGGATAGTCATAACTGTGTACAAAGTCAGTACAACGAGTTAGCAAATATCACTTTGCACATTCGCTCATTAGTCAGCCATATAACATTCATTTAACGTGAATTTTTCACACGATATTCGGATGACATATCAGAACACAAAAATACACATTATACCGACCATTCATCACTTTCTGCAGATACCAACAAAGTTACTAGATCCCTTAAATGAAAACATGGTTTAACTGCGTCATCATACTGGGTTATGTGATATCATTTGAACCATTTTAAAATATAACTACTGTTATAGCCGACCACGCGTTTCATCTTTCCACCCTGTTACAACATTGTGCAACTTACCACTGACAATGTATTCGTTGTTTAGTAGCTTGCGCTCTGAGTCTTTTCGATGGGCATAGTATCACAATAAAACGTCGCTCACAGTTCGTATAAGCGTATGCATGATTGACTCATCGAACGGGTTTCCCGCCATCGCGATTTAGAGCGCAATATGGATTTAGACGACACAGAGATTGGAGATGTATACAGGTGCATGATCCCTGCCTAGTTCGCGGTTACTTACCTATACAGAAATACCCGTCTCTCCATGGGATTTACTCTTAAAGGGGAATTAACCCTTATCCTTTTGACTTACTGGATGTGATGAGAGCATAACTCTTGTAATTTCTAGTCACTTATTTCCTCATGAATATTCCCAATCATGAAAATAATCAATATTTTATGGCCCACTGTCGTCTGCTTTCAATGCCAACAGGGGGCGGCCATTTCTTCAACTTCTCGCGGTGAAATGACGTGTCAGGCGGAGAACACAATAGCGGGTTACGATAATGCTATTGTGTTCTCCGCCTGCCACGTCATTTCACCGCGAGTAGTTGAAGAAATGGCCGCCTCCTATGGGCATTGAAAGCAGACGACAGTTGTCCATAAAATATTGATTATTGTTGTAATCGGGAATATTCATGAGGAAATAAGTGACTAGCAATGATAGTAGTTATGCTCTCATCACATCCAGTAAGTCAAAAGGATAAGGGTTAATTCCCCTTTAATATCGGATCGTTTACTCAACCCCCATTCTGAGACGGGAATATAAAGTGTTCGCGCTGTGTTGGTGGGATTCTGCCGTAGACCCTGTAGTTAAAGGAACTAAAGAATACAACGTACTTTGGCACTTATTCCATAGTTGATGACTTGTAAAATAGGTCTGCCGAAAAAAAACTCCATGAAAATAAACACAGTAGTGATTTTAAACTAATTTTCTGATGCCAAATCTCACTTAGCAGCCAGTTTACGCCCCACCCACATTTAGCGTCCAGAATCGGCAGCGCGATTGACATGTCATTGACAATTCATTGGCTTACGTCATCTACAGAATTTAGTTCATTAGTCCGTTCTTTAGATGACGTCACATTTTGGCGATTTAAAAGGGGCGTTCCCAGGACAATGAGATATTTACTAATTACCCCAAAATTGATTGATTTCATGGGAAATGACTGCCAAATTCTTTTTCTTGAGGAAAAATTACGTATAGAGAGCCTAATTATGAAAATTAGGCCATCTAGACGCTGTAGTTCCTTTAAGGCGGCCATTTGGCTAATTTTTAGCCGCACACAATAAATGGGAGACACGCGCCGCGCGTCACGAAATCTGCACGAAATTTGTGATATCTTCGTCTTTACTCGTAATTTTTGCTTTAAAGCAAGTCGTATGGAATTTGTTTTAAAAAGATATGGTATTATGTTTTATAATTGAAACATACAATTAGTCAATTTGATGCAAAAAAAAGAAAAAAGGTCAGATTTTGGGAACTTACTCACTCGTTGTTATCAATTATCGCAAGCCAATTTGAAGCCAATTTAGTTAGCGAGCGCGCGTCACTGAACCCGTACTAAGAGTCGCGCGCGTCCGAATTTCCACCAACACACGAACTCAGTCGTTATTATGCCCGCGGTCCGACCGTCCAGCTAGCGGAATATAACGAACGATTTTTTGGTCTATTAATTACTTACCATCCTCGCAATTGTCTCCGGCGTAACCTGGGGCGCAATCGCATTCGTAGTCAGTGCCGTCGTTCGTGCAGTTTCCTCCGTTTTGACAGGGATCGGACTGGCAAGCCTTGAGAGCTGGAGTAAGGGGCAAAATAGGGAAAATAACAATAATAAAAGCTTGCCCAGAGTTTCTAGGTTAATGAACACCCAAGCATGGTACCAATTAATATATATATATATATATATATATATATACCCACCCATAGGCGTACCCGGGGGGGGGGGGGGGGGGGTTGGGGGGCTCAACCCCCCCCCCCCCCCCCCCTCCCCCCCACTTTTCAAATTTTTACTGGTCTCGAGACTACATTTTAGCGGTCTCGAGTGTCATTATCGATGGTCTTGGCCTCGAAAAGTGCGAAGTACCTTGGTCTCGGCCTCGAAAAATGTCGAAAACTCCCGGTCTCGGCTTCGAAAATTGTCTACGACTACACCCCCCCCCCCCCCTACCCCGCTTCCAGGATTCTCAACCAATGGGTCTTGGTCTCGGCCTCGAAAATTTAGGACCAGACCTGGTCTCGGTCTCGAAAATTGTGCAGGTACTTGGTCTCGGCTTCGAACATTTTCTAAGACTACCCCCCCCCCCCCCCCCCCCTTGAAAAAAATCCTGGGTACGCCAATACACCTGGGTAAAGAGCGGCAATTGTGGAATAAATATAAAGAGGAGGTGATTGTCCCTCCCACTTTTTAATATGCATACATTATGTATGTTTAATTCTATAGCTTGAACTACGAATCATATGATATTTATGTCTCGGGTATGCACCAAATCGCACAATTTAAAGGGATAGTTGAGTTCTGGTAGAGAGAGTACAGTTTTGGTCAAACTGAATAATAGTAAGCAAAATCTGCACCATTATATTACAAACTAATAGTTATAACTCCATCATGCTTGAAAGGAATACAAAATTACAAATAACTAAGTAAAAAGCCTGTTATCATTAAAAAAAGAGCCGTTAAAACTCAAGAGGGCGCTCTCTGAACACCCATCGCTTTTAACCATTTTAAATGAAATATTGTGCATGTGATGTTATGTTAAAATAGTGCTTAGATAGTGAGATTATCAACAACTATTTAAAAACCACTTTTGTAAATTTTTGAAAAGAGTAAGCATTTTTTGAATTTTTTTTAACGGCTGGTTCAAAATTGTCGAATAATTGTGGGGCCCCACATTTATTACGAATGATTATGTTTATGGATATTTCAGCCATTTCTGAACCGATTTTGATCAAAATAATGAAGTTTATTCTGTCATTAAAATTGTATGCTCTTTCGATTTTGACACTCAGATTTCTATTATCTCACAAACAAATTATTTTGAGTAGCGCCCTCTATATACCAAAACTCAACTATCCCTTTAAAGCCAAAAATGTGCAAAAGCTCCCTACAGTGAGAGGGGGACACCCCTCTCATATCCTCCCCCGCTTGGTCGCTTCGCTCCCTCGCAATGCCCCCCACTTTAGAAAACCTTTTGCCCCCCTTCTTGAAAATGATCCTTCTACATCAGATCCACCTAACCAGACAATGAACGCCAGAAACAACAGTTCCACCAGGAGATACACATGGGATCAACAGCGTGTGTTTTAGTGTGTCAAACAATCCCCCCTTTTTTCGAAGTTCATTCTTTTACAAATCTTACAAAATGCATAATAACAATAATAATCATAAGAACAATAATGACCATACTTCTAAAGTGATATTTTAAACGCCAATTTCAAAAATTTCTCCACGTGGGAGGGGGTAAACCCCCTCCCACACCCTCCCCCAAATAAGTGTAGACATGCACGGATAAATACGATGTGAGCGTATTGAGTCTGGTGTGTATGTAGGTTCTATTGTGTTTGTATACCATATAGCGGTCTAAATCATGAGGGAGATGATTTAAGTCATGATTTCTTTAATTCAGTATTATCAAATTTCTCAGGCAAATTTTCTTCCAAGGTATGCACCAGATTGGATTATTTCGACTGAAATTTTGCAAAAGCTCCCTACCGTGGGAGGGGGGACACAACCCTCCCCCCTCAGGCGCTTCGCGCCATCGGGCTTGGTCGCTCCGCTCCCTCGCAGTTGTGCCCCCCCCCCCCCCCCAATCCGTTGACCCTCGCTACGCCACTGCTTTAAGTACTTACATTCTGCGCACATGATTCCTGTGAAGTCCGCGTGGCAGATGCACGTGTATCCGTTGATGCCATCCACACACGTGGCTCCATTCAGACAGGGCATTGAGTCACACTCATCGATATCTGCGGAGAGAAAACAGAGGTAGTATTTTAGTTGTCACTGTACATTTGTATTTGTCTAGCTTTTGTTTTAAAAAACGCCGCGATCTTAACGTGAATAGCATTTTCTGTTTTATGACAGCTGTTATTCAAATTATTAGCACACCTATCATTACTAAACCATTAATCTTCATGCCCAAAGTTGCCACCAAAACATAATCATTATTAAGCGCTATATAAACCAAGTATATTATTATTGTATTATTATTATTAAGGAGCAATGAACTTCTGGCTGTTTTATCATAAATACATCAGTGCCAATTACATGTAAGTATCTCAAAGGGAGCTGACGTGCACTTTGATTGATTGATTTTTTCGCCGTAAAAAATGCAACAATAATCTTAGGAGAGTTAAATCAAACAAATGATATAGTGTGAATATGAAATGAGATAAACTGTTTCAAAGACACATACAAGTCTAACCGAAATGATATACGATTCATCACAAATGTTAGATCACGATGTTGCGCCATATACCCAATATACGGTGAATAACAAGGTATTAAAAAAGGAAACCACATTTAGTGCAACTAAGTTTTCTAATCGAATAGGACTCTGATTTTTGCAACAATTTCAAGTCATTATTACTATTCGTATAATTTAATTCAAGTTTCTTCTTCAATCCTCTTTGTACTTTATTACATCAACTTATGCAGATTTTTTTGGGGGAAAAGGCTCGATGTGTTAGAAATTGATGACACATAAGATTTTCATTAAAGATGAAATAATATTTGTATTCTTACTATCCGTGCATGTATCTCCGGTGAAGCCTGGTGCGCATGTGCAGTTATATCCGTCTAATAGATCCATGCATGTGCCTCCGTTCTGACATGGCGTGTTATCGCACTCGTTGATTTCTATGGAAATTATAGAAACACACAATATTTAATAATGTACGTTACTAAAAAGATCCACTACCTTGTACATCCTTTTTAATGTTTGTTGCTTCACTCATGTGCTTTACGTCGTAGGAAGGGACTTTCTATAGTCCTACATTTATTGGATACGTTATACTAAAATTTTGGAACAAAGAAATATTATAATTGAAATAGACAAAAACTGCTGAAATCTGCTTATCCGCTATAAAGGCAAATATAATAAAGCTTAATTAAACATAGCTTTTCTCTGCATGGGATCACTATTGATGGCCACTATACACAGGTTGCATGCTAGAGACAAGTAAGCGCTAATACAGGTTTGACTGCAGGCTTGGAAGGGATGATTACCTGTCTCACAGTTGACGCCGGCCCATCCAGGGACGCACGTACAGGTGTAACCGTTGATGCCATCGGTACAGGTGCCACCATTCTGACAGGGACCACTCATGCACTCATTAATATCTGTGGCAAATCACAACATACGAGAACGAATTATTCTTCTATACGGTTTATGTTCGTTCATTTTTGGGGGGAATATTTGTTTGTTTTGTGTTTATTAGTTGGTTTGTTTGTGTAATGAGTTGTTTGTTTGCTAAGCTTGACGTATCTATGTAATAATAATACAATTATATTAACGTGCATGTATATAGCGCTTAATACAGAGTTTCTAAGCGCAAGTATTATTACCCATGATCATCAGATACAGTTAAAACCCACACGAGCTGTTGAAAAATAAAGTGTGCAATACTCGATAGCGTTGATTAATAATGTGTGTGTTGTTCCGCTTTGCATTTCCTTTATTTTCCTCAACACTAACAAAATGCATTTTGCAAAAACGGAGATATTGAGAATGGCTTCGCAAACGACATCATTACAAATTGTGCTGAAATAGTATTGTCTGTGTTGGTTTTCTAACATTTTTTGTTATCAAAGAACTTCATAGCAATGCATCACATTATTGATCACGACTGGACATTATTTTTCTGAATTGCATTGCAACCGTTAAATAAATAAGGAACTTAAGCTTTACGTTCTCATTTTTCGTTGAGTTTTTACAGTAAATACATCGTGCTTAAAGGGATAGTTGAGTTCTGGTAAGGAGAGTACAGTTTTGGTGAAACTGAATTTTAGTAACCAAAACCTGCATCATTACATTACAAACTAATAGTTATAACTAGAAAGGAACACAACATTACAAATGACGTAGTAAAGATCATGTTATCATTCAAAAAGAGCCGTTAAAATGTAAGAGGGCGCTCTCTAAACACTCATCGGTTTCAACCATTTTGAATAAAATATTGTGCATGTGATGTTTTGTTGAAATAGTGATTACATAGAGAAATAACCAACAACTATTTAAATACATATTTTGTAACTTTTTGAAAAGAGGAAGCATTTTTTTGAATTTTTAACGGCTGGTTCAAAATTCTCTAATAAACCTGGGGCCCCAGCTTTATTACAAATTGTTATATTTATGGATATTTCAGCCGTCTCTGAACCGATTTTGATCAAACAAAGATGATTTTATTATTTAAATATTATGCTCTTTCAAATTTTACACTCAGTTTTTCATTACCTCACGAAAAAATAAGTAGTCTAGCGCCCTCTCTACCAAAACTCAACTATCCCTTTTTAAAGGGGTAGTACAGTTTTGGTAAGGCTGAACTTTAGTAACCAAACCTGGACAGTAACATTATAAACTAATAGTTATAAACTCCACCATGCTCGAAAGGTATACAAAATTACAAACGACTAAGTAAAAAGCCCGTTATCGTTCAAAAAGAGCCATTAAAACACAAGAGGGCGCTTTCTAAAAAGGCATTGGTTTCAACCATTTTTCATACAAAATTATGCATGTGATGATTTATTGAAATAATGATTAAATAGAGAGATCATCAATAACTATTTAAAAAACGCTTTTGAACATTTTTGAAGTGCAAGCATTTAAAAAAAAATTTGCAAAATTCATCGAATTATTTGGGCCCCAAATAATTATAAGATCAGATATATTTATTGAAAATTGCAGGTTCTCTCGAATTCGACACTCAGTTTTTCATTACCTCACAAAAATTGTGATGTGCAGCGCCCTCTCTACCAAAACTAAACTACCCCTTTAACTGCTATACTACTCTCTATTTCTTGTCTTTGCGTTATCCTGAATATCCATTTACTCAAAAAAATTATTCAGGATTGCATGGTTAGCGATGTTGCTGTTTTTCTCCTATAGGCCCTATAATTTTACCCATGACACAAACTATAAACACAGTACAATAACACGTTTATTATATTCAAGTAGCAATTAATATAGAACGAAATATTAGATATGACCAGCAGATGAATTATTCAATATTTAAATAGATATAATACGGAAATAAATATTGTTTGTTGTTAACACTAAAACATTTTCTTCACCGTTCCGGGTGGAATAATCAAACAAAGATAACCTTTAAGAATACATTATCTACATGTAGATAAAATGCGTGAAATAATAAGATAACTGAAATGTAATTCAAACAAATCGAGCTGAATGTAGGCACTCACTTATCTGACATTCGGACCCTGTGAACCCGTCTGGGCAAGCGCAGCTGTAGCTGTTGACGAGATCGGTACATATTGCTCCATTTTGACAAGGGTCGGAAAAACACTCATCGATTTCTAAAAGGATAACGATACATAAAGTCATACTGGTTATAATTCCACACAATTCCATTGACGTACGGTCGAATGTTTTGGGGGGCCTAATTACGTATGCTCCCGTGGGAATTTTCTCTAACCGGACGAACTGTTTGTACATTTTAAATCCCTTTTTAAAATTCGAAATAAAGGTCTATTTTTTATTGACATCCATGATTTATAAAGAAGTGCATAAAGTTATCAAAGTGATCCATTAAATTTGTCCCCTTTTTTTAAAAGTGATATTTGAGACTTGACTCATAAATCATTTTAGATTATAGGGTTCTTCATAATGGTGTATGATAGTTTCATAGGTCTAAAACAAAAACACGGTTGACCTATTGAAAAGGTGAAGATTGATGTCAATTCTTATCACCCACTGCCCATTCGTGTTTTTAGTTCAATCGAAATTCAAATCATAAATACTTGTATAATCAGGGAGATCAATAAAAAAATCAAAACCCATTTCCTACTGCTGTTACCATAAACTGTACCCGTGATTTCGGTTGAGTGTGACAAATTAATGGATCAATTTAAGGACTTCTATATACATGAACATGACTCCCCTCCAAGTGCTCGCATGCTTGTACAATTTTGATTTCAGTAATTACCATTGTGTCTTTCGCAAAAGGGTCAGACGAGAATCCTTCGCCGTGTGGTTTATTGAACAGCACACGGTTTATCCACGTCCGGGTCGAAAGAGCAAATCGAACAAATTACGCATGACAACGCAATGATGTTGAGTCGAGAATCGGCCTTTATTTTCGAGTTAAACACTTAGATTGATCATGCAAATGCGAAATATAACAATTTTATTTGATATTTCAGCAATATGTCTTCATCTACTAGGCTGTACATAATATTTTCTGCAACTGTACAAAACATCGATCACTATTCATTTAACATCTAAAGCCCGGAGCAGACAGAGCATCAGTGCCTCACGACTCCGATTTTTTCCAGTTAGGAAGCCAATCGGAACCGATTCAACTTGTTGAATCGGCCGCGACTGAATCAATCGGACCGACTGCGGCTTTCAGTCGGGTCAGGTCAGGTCGGGTCGGGTCGGGTCGGGTCGAGTCGGCTCTGTCTGCTCCAGACTGAAGTCTAACTACTATGGATATCGTGTTCAACGTACCGTTTTCGCAATGTGTCCCCTCGTAGCCGGCGGCACAATTACACACATATTCGTTGACTCCATCCACGCAAAGTCCACCGTTCTGACAAGGAAATGATGCACACTCGTTGATGTCTGCAAAAAGTGGCAAATGTAGTTAGATCAAAATACATGAAATGAAACAAAGCAAAGCGTCAACGAACAATCTCCTATTGGCTTACATCGACATGTACATGTATATCAATCTATCTTTTATATCGAACATCCCTTGTTTTGCCAGAATTATAAGTTAAACTACCAAGTTAAATATAATTGATTCTGCTTGTCGCAGGATTGATCTTTCTCGTTCCTGTTATGAAATAATATTTAGGGAAGAAATCTAGTTGTGGTAAACTTTGTATACTTAGTTATTATGGTTAGGTGTTTCCATAATTACTGTAACCATGGTAACGATGTAATGCTTTCTAAGTAAATGACAAAATGGTACAAGCTATCGTTATAATGCGCTCTACACAAAACATTACATAATTGTTAATGGGCGTATGGAAACATATTCTTGGGGGGGGGGGGGGCTGAGGCCATTTGCCCGAATAGTTACCTCTCCATTCTTACCTGACAGACAATAACGACAAATGTATTCGCCTCTTTGATGGCCAATTATGATATGGTTTTGCACGAAAAGTATGTTATACATTGCCCTCAAATGACATGACTTTGCCCAAGAGTAACATGATGTTGCCTGAATCTGACTTGATATTGCCGCAATTATATTATTAATTCGAATCAAAAGATTGAGGGTAAGCCAGTATAGTTATGCTGTGTAAAGCCTCAAACTTTACCTTTGGAAAATTACATAGACAAATATTTGCCGTGTAATTGACAATAATAATAAATATTCTGAAATATAATGTTTTTAATTTTGGTCAAACTGAATTGTAACAACAAAAACTTGTTAGTTATCATTAAAACTAAACGTTATCATTCTTGAATGGTAGAAAACAAATAAACAGAAAAGGTACAGGACCGTTTACATTTAAAAAGCAGCCGTTAACACAAAAGGGCGCCCTCCAGACACCTGAAAGGTTTAAAATTGCCTCACAAAAATTTATTTGTTTAAAGTGCCCTCTAAGCCGAAACTGTACTACTCATTTAATAATATAAATTGCAAAAGCGTTCCTTACTGGTTTCGCAGAGTAGGCCCTCGTAACCATCCACGCAGGTACATGTAAAGGCATTCACCGCATCGATACACGCACCTCCGTTCTGACATGGAGTAGATGCACATTCGTTGATGTCTGAAATGTATCACGTGGGTTGCAGAAGGAACAGATGTTACATATTATAATCTGTAGTAATTGTGGAAGAAGCTTCTAAAGACACAGGGAATTTTGAAGGCATACAAGGCATCAGATACACCATTTACAGTGAATTTAAAGTAGTAAATCAAGTTACCCAGTGCAATATTCTTGCAAACAGCATAACCTTCTTTAAAACAATGTCGATGTCTAAACGGCAATGTACAACACAATTTACAGAGTAAGATATGTTGGTTTGACCCTATATATGCAACCACTAGACAAGTGATGAATGCATTATACAATATGCTCTTGGCTTAAAACTTTATATGCACTCTATGTACATTAGGTGAATGGAAAATTACGTTTTTCAAGTTAAAGCGGACCAAAACGCATAACACAAAGCAATCTGTGTAATAAGACCTATATTCACACATTTCGAATATCCCTGAATCACCCGAAACATGAATTCGGTTGAGGAATGGGCATAGTTTATATTTTGCTATCACGGGCTCTTTATGGATGCTCTGAGCGGCGCCATGATTTTTGTTTTCCGCCCAAACGTGACGTTGTCATGGACTGACGCTTATTGGTCTAGCCAAAGGCGATTTAACTATTAGTTTGATAACTTATTTTTATGAAAAATCGGAGCGAACAAAAAAAACATTGCACTGCTGATAGCTTATTTTTTTTAATCTAATTATTTAGTATATCTTTTATTTGTTTCTACTCTGATTATATGTGAAGTATGATAGTATATTATTTTCTAGTCAGAACGAGGGTGTTCATACGACATTCGAATTGTATGATATCAACGAGCGCGTACGCGTTCGCAATCCTCCAAAACTGTAATATGTTTGCTACTTTTAATTCAATAGTTGTACTTCGAAATATCATGATATATATCGATAATACTGTTACAAGAAGTCATGCATTTATTTCCACCCTAGCGAAGCATAATCTAGACTACGATCATTTATTATTCTGATATGAATCACTGTATAAGCAACTAAATTGGCCTTAGAACGAGAACAATGCAATCTTGATACTACAGCTCAATTGTTTAGGTGAAATAGTGGGGTAAATTCATTTCTTAAAGCGGTCACCTGGTAACCATAGAAATACGTGCCTACACATTTCATTCACTCTGCAAGCCTTTGTTTTGTACAGCAAAGAGGTATAACACCCCTTCCCAAATCAAAGAAAAGGAATGTTTGGTACGCATCGGTAGCTGGAGGCGTGTTAGAGAAAATCGAACGTGCTCGCCGCAAGTACTTATACAACAGTGTGCACGTCTCTGCTTACGCCAACACAATTGTTACCATGGCAGCCTCTGACAATTCCGTCAAAAAGCTATAGGTATACTGGCTAAGTAACCATATTTAGTCATATTTCCACACTGCCCCCTCTGAAATGGTCGTTGGTTAATATATTTTCTTTATACATATATACTTTTTTATTTGACCTGTGATTCTACAAAGACAAAATTGTCTCTTCTTTTAACATGATCATGAATGTAATTTTGGTGCTTAGGTCCAAGAAAACGTCATATCTTTGCTGGGGACTGCACAGAAAATGTAAACATGGCCACTTCCATGTTCGTACGGGACGCCGCAAAAACAAAATTGTTCTGTCTCTTTGAGTGATTGGTGTGGGCTAATCGGTGGGCCATTTCTTATGATTTATATATCAAATTAAACTTCTCGGTGTTGCGAACGAAGTAGTACATATGAAATGCTATCATTTTGGTTTCCTTTAATGATTGGGTGAAGTGGATTCTTGCACTTCAGTTTTTTTATCAATTCAATTCAATTCAATTTAGTTTTATTCACAATTTAAAATACAAGATATAATACAGTGTAAAATGTGTACTGGGGATCACTTTAGAAAGCTATAAGCTTGTATAAAAAGCGCCCCTTACAATAAAATACAACTTAAAAGATAATGCAAAATTAATAAATTACAAAGAAAACAATAACATCAATTAAACATAAAAAAACAACAAACAAATACACACACACACACACTAGTTTATTGGTGTGAAATAATTTGTATACAATGGATAGAAAAAAGATATATTGATATATTGATATATGTCATTCAGCAAGTGAGTTTTTAGAAACCTTTGTATCTTTTTCTTTTGAACCTCTCATTAGTAACCCAACTAGAATCACCCAAACATCCAGTAGTCTGATTGATAATATTTTTGTAAATAGTTCTAGTTGTATTGCCTCAGGTACAATTATTTCAGACATATCTGATCATTTGCCAGTATTCTCTTTGTTAAATTATCCTTTCTATAATAGCAACAAGTCTAAGTATGTATACAAACGTATAATTAATGAAAGAAATACTATTTTATTTTTGTCTAAATTAGCTGAAGTTGATTTTGAATATATGTTCCGGGAAAATGCAATATCTTCTCTTGACCCTGACGCATTATATAATGGCTTTGTTGATATTGTGTTAGATTTATATAAATTATACTTTCCGATTAAAAGGGTCTGCATAAAAGAACATAAAAATGTATGGTTTGATGTCAAATTAAAAAAAATGCATAAAAAGAAAAATAAATTGTATAAGAAGTATCTGAAGAACCCAACTGAATATAGAAAAAATGTATACAAAATATTTAAGAATAAGTTTACTAATGCTGTACGCTCAGCCAAGAAACAATTTTATTCACAAAAGTTTTTAGACGTTAAAGGAAATAGCAATGGAACTTGGAAAGTAATAAATAATTTGATTAAAAAGAGGAATTCGAATGTGAAGGATGATATTGAATTTAAGGATGAGAATGGTATTATATATGATAAAGAAGATGTTGCTTGTAAATTCAATAAATATTTTGTGAACATAGGTAAGGACATCTCTTTGAATATTGACGATACTGATATCTTATTTTCTTCATATCTTGCTGGTTCCAATCTTGACTCTTTCTTCCTTAAACCTATCACCCAAAAGGAAATTATTGATGTTGTTTTATCCTTTAAAAATGGTAAATCACCAGGTTATGATTGTATTGATCCTCAAGTAATAAAGAAATCAATTCATATTTTATGTAAACCATTGTGTAATATTTTTAATCTATGCTTACAAAGAGGTGTTGTACCTAGCCGCTGCAAGATTTCTAAAGTAATTCCGATTCATAAAAGTGGCCCAAAAGATGTATTCTCTAATTATCGCCCTATTTCACTATTAACATGTTTCGCAAAAATATTGGAGTCTTAAATAAGCTGCGAGAGTATCTCCCTGAACATATTTTATTGTTATTATATAATGCTTTAATATTACCACATTTAAATTACTGTATTATACTTTGGGGATGTTGCAATAATTACCTCTTGGATCGTTTGCATAAACTACAAAAAAGAGCTGTAAGAATAATAACAAACTCTTCTTATTTATCTCATTCTAAGCCCCTCTTTATTAAATTGAAGGTTTTACCTATTTATCAATTGTATGAATATAATCTTGGCATTTTTATGTTTTCATTCCATAAACAACTGTTACCAAATTTATTCGACTCATTATTTATTCAGAATAGCGATGTACATAATTATGACACCAGATCCAAATCCCACCTTCGTGTTACTTATGGACGGACTCACTTTTCGCATACAATAATTACATATAAAGGTCCCATTTTATGGAATAATTTCCCACAAGAATTGAAAGATAGTGTTTCACTGAATTCCTTTAAGATTAAATTAAAACTTCTTTTATTAGAAAATGTTTAACTCCTGACATTAAAAAAAAATATGTACCGTATATACAATTTTTGTTTGAACAGTGTTTGACTTGGCATTGTTTGACTTGAAACATGACAATTGCATAAAGTAAAACTTACCGAAATTGATTTTCTATTTAACTTTGATTTTTATTACTATATACCCTAGGGATCATACCCATAAGTTTTTATAAAACTTCTTCTGATCCCTCCACATTCATATTGCCTTAATGTAATCATCGTTTTTCTTAAACCTGTTTTATATTTTCTGTATGTTCTGTAGTCTCCGTGTATATTGCTGTTGTTGTTCTTGTACATCTTTACATTATATGTAGTGTCTTTTTATGAATTGTGGAAAAATAAAGACGACAATTCCCCAGAATTGTATTGAATTAAAAAGAAAAGTATAATTTCACAATGAATTCATTAAAATTATTTTCATTGTTTTCTTAAAGCAATTTACGGAAGGTGATTGTTGTATTGATGAGTCTAAAGAATTCCAAAGAACTGATGCATGATATCGAATTGAATTTGCTTGAGTTAAAGTTAAACGTAATAATGGCAAGTATAATTTATGTTTACTTTATGTTTACGTCTTATATTTACATCATGAACTTGATTATTTTCAATAAAGAAATAATTGAATATGGTCGGGAGAAGCTTACGTTTAAAACGAAAAACAAGCATTCCTGTTTACAGTTGTATTAAATCGCGCAATGGTAACGTATTTAGTTGTATAAAGAGGGGACTTGTGTGTTCACGGTAAGGTGCGTTACAACACAGTCTAATCGCTCTTTTTTGTAAAATAAAAAGACGTTTTATATAACAAGAGCTCGCCCTTCCCCAAACAAGATTACAATAATCCAAATAAGGTAACACAAGGGCGTTGTAGAGAGTAAACAATATATTCACAGGAAGAAAGGGACGAAGTTTTTTCATAAGAAACTAAGTTGAACTTAAAATTATGATTGACCATTTGTAGCCGTGGAATAAAACATATTCAAAAGCAATGCACGTATTTGAGACTTCTAACAGTAAGTTAAATGGTCCTTGATAGTTACAAATATTTCTGATTTTTACCAAAATGTAAGCCTTTTAAAAGCAGTGCAACAATTCTATCAAAGAAAAATGGCTTTCCATAATTATTAGGTCCTTTGAGTGTAACTCTGAGATAAGTTCAACTGAGAATCTTTGTGAAACGGCCTAATGATTGCTAAAAGGTTAAAACATAAGTGGCACACGGAAGAAGGGTTACCTCAATAAGCAGACGAATTAGTGATAACTGTGTCATCATCACAATTTTCAAAAAGCTTTAAAACAATCACGCTGAAAAAGCAAACCGTTTCACTATCAGTGTTTAAAGATATTATTGACCTTGTTCTTACCAGTTTCGCAGTTTGTGTCGGTATATCCAGGAGAACACATGCAGCTGTACGCGTTCACCGCGTCAGTGCACGTACCAGAATTCAGGCATGGAGAGGGGTCGCAATCGTCGATGTCTGAGGTGTAACAAAAAAGGGGTAATTCATTAATTGTTCTTTATACTGTCATTTGTATTATTTGTAAATAATATAATTATATAATTCTGGGAAAAACACTACTAATAATTGCTACTACTACTACTTATAATAATAATGATAATAATTAAAATAATAATAATAATGATAATAATAATAATAGTAGTAGTAGTAGTAGTAGTAGTAGTAGTAGTAGTAGTAGTAGTAGTAGTAGTAGTAGTAGTAGTAGTAGTAGTAGTAGTAGTAATTTTAGTAGCAGTAGTAGTAGTAGTAGTAGTAGTAGTAGTAGTAGTAGTAGTAGTCGTAGTAGTCGTAGTCGTAGTCGTAGTAGTAGTAGTAGTAGTAGTAGTAGTAGTAGTAGTAGTAGTAGTAGTAGTAGTAGTAGTAGTAAATGGCAGTAGTAGTAGTAGTAGTAGTAGTAGTAGTAGTAGTAGTAGTAGTAGTAGTAGTAGTAGTAGTAGTCGTAGTAGTCGTAGTAGTAGTAGTAGTAGTAGTAGTAGTAGTAGTAGTAGTAGTAGTAGTAGTAGTAGTAGTAGTAGTAAATGGCAGTAGTAGTAGTAGTAGTAGTAGTAGTAGTAGTAGTAGTAGTAGTAGTAGTAGTAGTAGTAGTAGTAGTAAATGGTAGTAGTAGGTAGTAGGTAGAAGAAAAAGAAGAAAAAGAAGAAGAAGAAGAAGAAGAAGAAGAAGAAGAAGAAGAAGAAGAAGAAGAAGAAGAAGAAGAAGAAGAAGAAGAAGAAGAAGAAGAAGAAGAAGAAGAAGAAGAAGAAGAAGAAGAAGAAGAAGAAGAAGAAGAAGAAGAAGAAGAAGAAGAAGAAGAAGAAGAAGAAGAAGAAGAAGAAGAAGAAGAAGAAGAAGAAGAAGAAGAAGAAGAAGAAGAAGAAGAAGAAGAAGAAGAAGAAGAAGAAGAAGAAGAAGCTAAAATTATTAGTCCCCTTCTATTGGTGGATTTTTGCAATTCTTGTTTATATTCAATTTAACAATTTATTTCATTTGTTATTCAATGTTCTTCAGGCAAGTTTCCCCTATGTTTGAATTGGTATTCTTACTTGTGGAACACTCGGCGTCATTCCAGCCAGGCACGCAATCACAAATGTATCCATTGACATCATCCGTACAGGTCCCTCCATTCATACACGGAGCCGGTGCGCACTCATCGATATCTGAAGAAAACAGGAAATGAAGACAATACGTATGTTTTTAAACGTTAATGTTTATGTCCTCTCGATGAATAGGAGATTTTTTTTTTTTTTTTTTGACGTTTAGGATGAAGACATTCGCCTGTCGAGCATTACAACATTATACACCACTAATGATACCATCATCATCAGTACCGACGTGTGACGTCATAGCTATTAATTGATATGGGCACTGGTTCTAAACAATGTCAGGCAAGCAAGATAATGTATGTCTGACCAAGCGGTTGCTAAGAAGGTAATTGTCCAGCTCCAGTCTACTATTAGAAGCTCGAATCAAAGGAGATGTTGTTTAGAAGTATTACTATAATGTTATAACAAAAGAAAGTGACTTCACTCCTTCGATACTCTATACACGTCACAGATACACAATTTTGACTATACTAGAAGGTTTAAATATTATTGCTTCCCATAGGTGGTCACTATACACAGGTTTGACTATGTCAGAAGACTAGTATTGTCTCACTTTCCATAGGAGGTCACTATACACAGGTTTGACTATGTTAGAAGACTAGTATTGTCTTACTTTCCATATGTGGTCACTATATACAGGTTTTACTATACTACAAGGCTAAAATATTCTTGCTTCCCATAGGTGGTCACTATACACATGTTTAACTTTACTAGAAGATTAGAATGGTCTTGCTTCCCAGAGGTAATCATCATACACAGGTTCGACTATACTAGAAGAAAAGTATTGTCTTGCTTTCAATAATTAAGTGGTCACTATGCACAGGTTTGAATATATTATAAGACTAATATTGTCTTACTGCCCATATATTGCCACTATACACAGGGTTGACTATACTAGAGTCTAGAACAGTGGCGTAGCCAGGAATTTTCCTAAAGAGGGGCTCCAACCTGCGATCCCTATTGGGCCTTCCTTAGGGCCTCTGTCGGGGGGACATGGGAGTGGAGCCCCCGAGAGCATTTATATTTCAGCTATTAAAAGCCCCCAAAAGGAAAGAAACAAGAGCCTGAAGGAGGGGGGACTCGAGCCCAGTAGCAGCACCACCCCCCCCCCCCCCCTCCCACCTCGCTACGCCAGTGGGCTATACTTGCACATACCAGTCTCGCAGAAGTTCCCCTCGTAGCCATCCACGCACATACACGCGTGGGCATTGTCGAGATTCATGCAAGTACCGCCGTTTTGGCATGGTGTGGAATCACATTCGTTGAGTTCTGAAACAAGAAGCAACAAATTAAAACACAATCAAGAGAGTTGTGAGGTGTGTGTTTGCGTGTTTTGTTTTGTTTGTTTGTTTGTTTGTGTGTTTTGTTTGTTTGTTTGTTTGTGTGTTTTTGGGGGGTGTAAGCATAAGTTTGTTTCTTTGGTTGCGTCTGTATGTACGTGTGTGAGTGTGTTAGCTTGTGCAAGTGGGTGTATATATACAAATAACATAACACATAATATGTGCGTGACTGTGTTTGTTTGTGGGTGTGACAAACTAAGCCCTTACGGGTTTTATGAATCCGTGTAACAATTTGACCACTTTGTGACTTGTAAACTACTGATATTCAATTGATCTAAATTGTTCAGTTTGCTTTGAAATTTGTAGGATTGGCTGTAGCAATTGTAATTCAAAATTGCATTTTGTTCATACGATTTAGCTCCTCGGTCAAGTGATTTACCACTTTTGGCATTCAATTTTTAAAAACACGCTATTTGTATTCAATTTCGCCAACGGATTTTACGGAAGGTGGTATTACGTAATCAAAAATTCTCTCGCTTTAAATTGAATGATAATTTTACGAAATAGAAACACGTTTTAAAATCGAATGCAAACAAATGTTTTCGAATGATCATGATATGAGATCGAATGCTAAAAAACGAATTTGGACTGGAGAATACAGATGCGGTGACAAAATCGGCGAAATTGAATGCACACAAAATGAATTCGTGTGGCCAACTAACGAAATTAACCGAGAAATCCTATAGTATATCGCCAGGAGTGTAACATCCTAACATATAATGTATGACTGCGCTCTATAAGTGGTTATTACTCATCATTTTTGTATTATTCGTATTATTTGTTTTATTATTATCATTATTATGACTACATTTTACCTTTGTAGACGAAATCGAATGTTATACACCCGATTTTCTAAGTTGAGTGGTGTTATTTCGATTCGGTTTGACAAAAGTTGGCAATCGCACAGTCCAACAATCAAATTGAATGAAATTATTTTTCTAATATAAATACGATCCTGATCTTCATTAATTTTCGTTCTAAATTGCGTACTATTAATGAACATTTGAGTGCTATTTTGACGAAATTGGACGGGAAAACCTATATCATAATTATTATTATTATTTTTTAATTTTTTGTTAGTATTATTATTATTATTATTATCATTACTATTATTATTATTAGCATCGTTATTATTATTATTATTATCTGTATGATTATTATTAATATCATAATTATTTTTATCATCATAATTACTGTTATTATAATTACCAATATCACAGTTGATGCCTGTCCACCCGGGCGGACAGATGCACGTGTAGTTGAAATTTCCGTCCACGCACGTCGCAGCGCCGCCGCAGGGAGAGTCCGTGACGCACAAATCGGTGTCTGGAAAGTGACAGATGATAAAAAAGCATGATTGAATCGCAATTCAAACTTTGAAGGGAAGTTTATTGTGCTAAAAATTATAATTACTGGTGCTACGAATACTATATGTTTATTGAAGTAACATCGCCCGCGGCATGCACGATTGCAGCTCAATGAAATTAGAAGTAGTAGCATATATAGGGATAAATTTATTAAAACGTATATTCACTGCTCGTCAAGGATCACTTCATTCACATTATTTAAGGCCCAGTCACATATCACCGGATAGCGCAAACGGATGACCAATGGAGGGTAACATTTTCAATCCGTTCGTCTCCGTTTGTATGCGTTTCTCATCCGTTCCTTGTCAGGCGATGTACGATGTTAAATCGGGCGGAATGTTAAGTGCGTGAGGCAATGGCTCCGGAGAAGACTTTACACCTCCGGATAATTTGATATCGCAAATGTTCTATTCGTTGGGCATGCGTTTACGCTATCCGGTGATATGTGACCGGGCCTTTATTGACCAGCCAGTCCCCCTTCCCATATTTAAAATATATGAAACATTACAAGTTAGCACCAGAACAGGTTAGCAGAAGATCGCATGATTTGATATTATAAATGTATAACACGTTTACAATTTTCCTGTTTCATCATAAAGCACTCGCAGCGAGTTGACACATACATGACCGAATTGAATGGAAAGGGGGCAAGGATGGGAAGCAACTTTAGTTGTTCTAGCTTATTCAGAACAGTATGATAACTAATACGCGTGGTTTGCGTTTGCACCATGTATAACGAGAGGATTGGTAAGTCCTGAGAAGGACTGTTGGTATTCTTTCTAGGCTAGTCCTAAAAAGGACTGTGGTAGTCTTAGAAAGGACTGTTGGTAGTCCTGGAAAGGACTGTTGGTATTCTTTCTTGAGCTTGTAGTTCTGATAAGAACTATTAATAGCGCCGGTATAGTTATTGTAAGGAGAGGGTTGGTGGTATAGCTGAGGGGCTCGACGTTTCGAACATGTTGACTGTCCGTCGTCAGGAGACAACTGAAGGTAAAATTAGTTAGATGAAATGAATCAACATCATCATAGTAGCCTTATAGGCTACTACATTGTATGGTAGGCATATCTTTACTGATTTTCCAATTGTTTCGCGTATTTACTATCGCTGATAATTGGTGTATGATTATTATAATGACGATTTATATTTATAATCGTCTCAGCCTTACCTGCTCGCCACATGATAAAAAATCCCCTTTGCGCGATAGTCCTGTCCGTCTCTAACGTCAGATATGCTTGGTCTCCCGCGATCTGGATTACTGTTCCTTGGGTATAATTTCCTCCGTTGAGATATTCACCAAACAGGTCTGTTGTTGGTCCTACGCCGTAGTACACGTAGTCTTTTTCTAACTCGGTTTGAAAGTCTACTATGGTGAGCTCTATCGATTCAGCTGTATAGATCTTGATGAAGTGATCGCAGAAGACCCTGTTTATGTAGTCACCCGGATAATTTGGACTGGTGATATTTCCCTCGGATAATTTGGACTGGTGATATTTCCCTCGGGTTCGTAAAAGTTCTCGCTGCAGATATTGTTGGTACTTGCTCGATTTCCTGCAGTGATATTGTAAACAAATGTGAATTAGATTTAACACAATGTACAATTTAAATAACATCTACACTTTTCTACAGTTTCATTAATATATGTTATGTATACCTTGTTCGTGATATTTATGCTATATGTAATTTAAAGTTTTACTGTAAGATGGGAATGATCAAATAAAAGCTTGGACTATTAGCACAAGTACCAATGTATACACCTGGATTATAGAACATAGATAACTGATATCTGTATTAAAGGAAAAGTTTCCCCACCTTCAATTTACTCTCGATTATGTTTTATACACATTAAAACAGATTGTCATGCTAATATTTCCAACATTTGCCCTGTGACCAACATCATCCAAAGTCACTCCTAGAACTGCATGCGGGCTAATCGCATTCATCACGTACAGCATGGAAGCTGCCATTATTTTGTTTGAAAATCGGGTTTTTAATTGTTCGCGCTAAAATGTATCGTCAATCCCGAACTAAATAATATGCTCCGGCTCTTTTTAGCTCTCGCAGCTCGCAGGTTTTAAGCAAAGATAAAATGCGAAATGTGAGACAACAAAAAGAGACGGAGCTTATTTTTATCGCGATTTGGTATCACGTTTGAACGCGAACAATTCAAAATCCGGGTTTCAAGAATTAATAGCAGCCAATTGGCCATGCTGTACGTGGTAAACGGGATTACCCAGTACTATGAGTGACTTTGAAAGATGCTCCTCCCTTTTTCACAGAACATATGTTGGCAATAATTATTTGCACTGATTTTTGTTTTGATAGGTAGAGAACATAATCGGACGTAAATTAAAAGTGGGGAAACGTCTCCTTTGCGAACTCGGGAACCCTTCATCATGCCTAGCTGTTAGAGTGTCCGCCTCATGCACGGGAGGTCCCGGGTTCGAACCCTGACCGGGTCATACCATAGACTTAACAAATTGTACCTTCTGTCTTCTAGCCAAGCGCTCTAAATTCATAGAATGAAGAAGAGAAACACACGGAGTTACCAGAGGACAAGCCCCCATCTGTAACTTTCACTACGTATAGATAATAGACCTGTGGCCTAGTGCTAATGAATCAAAGATAGGCGCCGTCTTATGTGCCAAATTGGCACGAGAAGGACTTTCACTTTAAAACTACACAACACAAAACATCAACAACAACAACTCACCTTCAGCCTCCAGCTCGCAGTTTTGTCCCTGTCGTCCAATGGGACACTCGCAGAAGTAGTTGATTCCATCTAGATTCGCAGCACACACTCCTCCATTATCGCAAGGAGACGATGCACAAGCACCAGCTATACAGATAAAGACAATCACGAGGTAAAAATCATTAAACTGAACAGACTACATACAAATAAAAGTAGCAGAATAGTTACGCTTTTTAAAAGGATTAAGTACAGTTCTGGTCAAACTACATTTTAGTAACTAAAATTTGTACGTTATTATATTAATAGCAAATTAGAAACAGTTATTATTTAACCATACCTTAATAGTAAAAAGACATATAAACGACTAAGTTGGATGTTTTTAATGTTGTTTCATTGAATTAGCAGTTATTCACGCAAAGTGGTACATTTCAGGCACCCGACAGTTTCAACCATTTTGTAATAACAAAATCTTTATTTGGGTTTCAGCTATAATTTTGATTCCAAAGCGCGATCATTGTCCAAAACAATTCAAAAGTCACTTTGGTATACTTTAAAAAAATAGATAATGCTTTTAATAAATTTTTTTTTTTTTTTTTTAATGTGGGGTCCACATCCATTCCATTTGGATATATTTCCTGGATTGATTTTGATCAAAAGAACGCTGTTTTGTTTCTAAATTTGTGTGGTCTTTCAATTTCTATACTCTATTTTACCTCTACTTTAACATCAATTACTTTTGAAGCGCCATACAAAAAATAAAAAAAAACTTTACTACCCTTTTAAAGGGCCGGAGAAGTGCCCGTCGAAGCAAATATTGGTGCAATCGAGTGTAAAGTTGCAATTAATTTTTATTCAGAACATGTGACTAAATGCGCAAATCTGATTGGTTCATTGGTGTGCATATTTTCTGATATGCAAATAACCCTTCTTAATTGGGAAAAATAAACCTTACCTCGATGTTAACCGAGCGACTAGTGGATAAGAAACAGTAGGGGGTCAGGTCGTAAAACACCTTCTTAACCCCTTCTTATTCTACCATCCGCAAAATCCTCACTCGGGTAGGTTACCAGAACAACCGCACCTCCCTCATCACGCGAACAGCTGGGGCGACACATAGTATCGGCGCGCGCTGTGTTTTTGTTCACGGCCATTACGTCTTCTACCCGGGTAAGGTTCTGCGCGCTTCTTAATACACGGTTTATCAGGATGACATCCTGATGTTGTCAGGACGTCACCGCGCTATCACCCTGACCCGTCTAGGGTGAATCTCACCCCGATGTTGTCCTGATGTTGTCCTGATGTTATACCGATCGGAACTTCTTAATTGAAACGGTGTAGAATCTCATCCGGACAACGTCAGGACGTCACCGCGACTATTTCCTTCAGTTAAGAAGGGGTTTTTAATTACAAGTTCTCTTTCTGCAACGGGAGCCAGGTTCGATATCAACGGCCTCCAACTTTGACTTTTAAAGGGGACCACCAGGCAAAGAACAACACATAATTAAATATGTCGGTACCGTTTTGTGATATCAAATAGATACCCAACATTTTGCAAAGGGTTGTGTAATTCATAAACAATGCTAGTAATTACCACCACTTACGGAACCAGTATTATTTCATGGTTCCGTACGCGCCAAACATTTGCGAGTGCGCCAATTCTATTCACGCGTACGTTTGGAGACAATATAATCCCGCACGATTCGTTCGCTCGGGACAAAGGTAGTCTTCGTACATGTAGACCCATTAACGCATGCTTTAGAATGGTGATGCGTTTTCCAAAAAAAAATTCTGGAAACATATTTTTCTGAACTTGTTGATGGAATGGAATGCTAAAGATGTTACGTTTCATTTATAAGAATATTATTTTTGGGAGGTGGTACCAAAGTATGGAATTGAATACCGGCCCAGTGATGTAACCTGGCTACATAAGTAATATATAATTATACTTATATCATATTATCATGTTGTACTATAAAACGAAATAAACACTGTAGTATTTTGTTGGGTAAAGATTCACCACCCAATTATCCACTCTATTTTCCATAATTTTTTGTAATGAATGGCATGAATGGCATCCACATAATATTTTCAGTCCTATACTAACTTTCCGCCCACTGTTTGTGGGATGGGCTGTAATGTCCCACTTTCCATGCATGAATGGCTCGCGCGTAACAAATGATAAGCAACGCTTTGGAAATGAAATAACGGACCTGGGCTGGTATTCAATTACATACTTAGGTCAACATTTAAGCAGTTTACTTAGTACTTGGATTAAGTAAATTACTAAGCCAAAATTGGGATTCAATTTATTCTTCAACTGGAAATCCCACCAAAATGCTGATGTTATAATGTCTTCAGATATTACATTTAGATTTTGTTTTACTGAAGTAGAAGTCTAAAACAAACTATCTTAATACGATAAAAGTAAAGTTCTCAGCCTAGCGAACTGCTACGTAAATGTCTTATTTAAGTTAAGTATTGAATACCAGCCCTTGTTTTTAGCACTGCAACTCTCTATACGCACCGCAATAAAGAAGGCGTGTTTCGTTTCTAAGTCAAGTATCAAAGCATTTGTATTGTGTATTGATTTTCACTAAACCATGGCTATAGTGGTTTTGTGTACGGTGTACATGGTGTATGCGGAGTATACTAGGTTCAAAGGGGTAGTTCAGTTTTGGTAGAGAGGGCGCTGCACAACACAAGGGCAGTAGGTGCGATTTATCAGGCCCTGATTTGGTAAAAATATACAAAAATGGGAACCTGACACGTTGTCACTCAGAGCGCCTTAAACAAAAAACTACACGACCAAAATTACTGTTCGTGATATTGTCTTTCATTGGAAAAGACACCCTATCTGCTGGACATAATCATTTTGTTTCTATATTTTGGGAAGTGCCCCGTTCTGTTTTTTTGGGGGGCCAACCTGTATAGCTCCAGCAAATCGATATTTTTAGGCTACACACAGTTCAGGGTTTTGGTTCCAGGTCTAGTGCATTGACACCACGCACCCTGGCCCGGGACCTTGAAACTATTTGCCAAGAATCATACTTCTGAGCTCATAATCATAATCATAATCATAATAGAATTGGAAATAGAACAGACCCGGCCGCCAACGCATGCTAGCGCGCCTTGATAGGCTTGAACGGTTGGCTAATGTTGCCTAAACCATCGCAAATACCTTTTAATGATTTAAACAAACAAAAGCTCAGAGATGAATCGGGAAAGAGAGAAAGAGAGATGGGAGGTGAGGTTGGGGTTTATTTAGAACCTAGGGGGGGGGGGGGGGGGGGTAAACTCCCATACAAGAGATTACAAGATGTGAAGGGCTGTATTTTGTTCTTGAATATTCATGAGCTGTTGCTTGCCCTACCTCGTATCTTTTTACCGTTAATCCGAAATATAAAAGTTACTCTATGGTTCGAACAACTGATATCTAGATATCTGAGTTTTTTTATCAATAGAATATTACTATTTCCAAGCAGGGGTGTCGATCTGTTCGGAAAACACAATGCATTGGGGGGGGGGGGGGGGGGGGGGGGGCGAGCATTGTATGAACAATAGCTCGCCCCCCCCCCCCCCAATGTATTGTGTTTTCCGAACAGATCGACACCCCTGTTTCCAAGCTATCATGGTAAGCACAAACACACACACACACACACACACACACACACACACACACACACACACACTTACACACATACGCAGTAAAATTCCATCACTTTTGTTCAATTTGAGCTCTCTATATAAGTTCATCATAAATCCAGTGGTTATACTTTTGGTATATCACACAAAACAAAACAAAAATATATAATTTATATATATATCGTGATATTTAGAGTGGTGCCATAATATGGTTTTAATTCGATTAAAGGGACTTAGTAACATTGCCCAAATCCTTAAAATAAAATTTTAATTCCAGCGGTTCCCTTATACCTTGTTGTATTCGTATTAACAATAAAATCACGGGACAGGTTTCGGTTTTTCAAATTTCCCTTTCGTTACAAAGATATGTATAATTGAAGTATTCAGATAAGAAAAACTCCGGGCGAGTTTTTCTTCCGTGTACAAAGTGAGTGCAGTGAGTTATATATCACTTTGCATTTTCGCTCATTACTTGGCCATACAATGTCCATTTGACTTGAAATGTTCACACAATACCCTGTGGACATATGGGATAACAACAATATACATTGCATCAACCATTCATCACTTTTTGCACATGTCAACAAAGTTACTAGATCCCTTTAAATATGAAGCATAGTTTTGATTTTTTTTTTATAAAAAAATAAAAAAGAGTAGACAAAAATGTTTTGTTATAGAGAATTTAAATTGGCAACAATAGTCAAGTTTGACTGGTTGCCATAACATAACAATAACAACAACAGTGTACTTTGTTCAGTTTAACGTATAAATCATTTAAAGGACTGGTGAACAATTATTATTTACCATTTAATTTCATCAACAATAAAACAATAATTGGACGAGGGTACTATTTTGTTTACTCAGCTAATAAGATCCTTGAAAACGCTTTCTGGCACGACGGTTATGAACTTGGTAGACACAAGTGGGAAGGAAAGTGCAAGATTAAAGCGACTGAGGAATATTATGTGTTTTTTTCATGCCGTTTATCATGCATGTTTATTGAATTGTTTGAATGAAGCAACAAAAAATGGTATGAATTGCTGATTTCTTTTCAAGCGCAAGAGCGTGTGACTAACACGTGGGATGAGCGGTTTGACCTATCAAATAAAGCCCGGTCACATATCACAGGAGAGCGGAAAACGGATGCCCGACGGAGAGTAAACTATTTTCAATCCGTTCGTATTCGTTTCTTGTCCGTTCCTTGTCAGGCGATGTATGTTGTTCTATCCGGCGGAATGTTTTTTGCATGAACCAATGGAGACGATGTTTACCACCGGACAGTTTGAATTCGCAAATTGTCTATTCGTCGGGCATCCGTTTACGCTATCCGGCGATATGTGACCGGGTCTATAGGAATGTTGACTCCATTGTGCGTAATAACCATACCTCAATTATTTCTCATCGCTATTGTAGGAAATAAAAAGTGTGTAATCGGGCAATTGTTACGATTGTAATATAATGTAAACATAATGCGGTTTAACTATGAGTGTTCTGGGTTCTTAGTGAATGGCCTACTAACAAATCATTGCTAATGTTTTGTATGTTACTATGCATATGTTTACACAGCGTTCTATACTGTGAAAAAATATGTAAACACAGTAAAGCAAATATGAATGGTTAATACATCGCCAGAGTACGATACTATTTTACAATACATGCAGAATTTCGATTATTAACACAACACCGTTATCAGATATTTTTTCTAACCTAATACTACGACGACAACGCCCCCCAAAAATATTACCATAGTAACCGCATATAAACGAGCTGGATTCTGACTATACCATGATCAGGAATGATGTATAATTCATATACCCGCTTTATTTGAACAAACTTATCAGGAACTGTCGAAGGATTTGCAATCGAATGTAAAGCTGCAATTAATTGTAAGTCAGAAAATATGCACATTATTTTGAACCAATCAGTTTTGTGCATTTAGCATGTTTAGTCACATGATCTGACTTGCAATAAATTGCATCTTTACGATCGATTGCAACATCGACATGCAACTCATTGTGAAGGCATCCCCATGGATACTTGGGCACTGGTACTTACTTAAAATTGTTTATGAGTGTTTAGTTAGTTTGAATTCAGTACCATCAGATTTGTATGCAAATATATATATATTTTATTGATTTTGGACTTGGCCCAACGTCATTACGTATTTGGATTTAACACTCTCCAACGTACGTGGGTCATGTGTAATGTAATGAGTTTTGTAAACGTTATTGTTTATTGCATAACACTTGTACTCCAAATCTACTTCAAACAATTTAAACCTACATGACTTACATCTAAATGTAGTTGGTGGAACTTGAAAGTTAGTTATAATTATGGATCAATATGATGCAACACCAAGGCCCCGTTGCAGAAAGAGATACAATCGATTGTAAGTTACGATTGATCGTAAGTCAGCAAATTTACGCGTTTCAACCAATCAGATGTGCGCATCTAGAACACGTGATCTGACTTACGATTAATTGCAACTTACAATCGATTGTATCTCTTTCTGCAACGGGGCCCTGGACAAGTTGTTTTGTAGTCTAACTATTCAGATCATTTCCCGTGTATTCTGAATATACGTACTATGGATTATGACTATTACTTTACCAATCTCAAAGCAACATAATATCGTTACTTCACATATCTGATGTAATCACTTTGATCGTGCTCAACTGTTGCACATCTTATACCGTATTTTGCTTCAGAGTATCAAATGAAAACACGAAGTTCAATAAAGGGTATGAATGTGCTAGACTATTTTAAGGGTCGTAACCGTCGTTTATTATTTCAAGATCTGATCTTCTCAGGCTATATCTGAGATAATTAGCTTACCAAAAGGAGGACATTATTTTTAAAGGGACTTAGTAACATTGCCCAAATCCTCAAAATCCAATTGAAATTCTAGCGGTTCCCTCATACCTTGTTGTATTCTTATTAACAAAAAAAGCATGGGACAGGTTTCGGGTTTTTCAAATTTCCCTTTCGTTAAAAAGATATTTACGATTGAAGTTTTCCGATGTCAAATTATCCAATGGATCAGAACCGTGTACAAAGTGAGTGCAATGAGTTAGTGAATGTCACTTTGCATTTTTGCTCATTACTCGGCCATATAAAGTCCATTTAACTTGAAATTTTCACACAACACCCAATGGACATATCAGACAACAACAATATACATTGTATTAACCACTCATCGCTTGTTGTACATGTCAACAAAGTTACAAGATCCCTTTAAGCAAATTATACCAGTTAGTGCCAGGTTCCCTTTTATATCCCTGTGAAAAGATAAGGAAAGGGAAGTGCTTACCCAAAAAATAAAATCAGTGAATAGGGAAATGGGCAAGCTCAATTGTTTACGCCCTATAATTTTACTGAATGAGAATGAATCATAAAACAGAATGTTACAACCCCAAATCAGCAGTCATAATCTATTTTTATTTTGATGAGCCTATAATTCTAAAAAGGCGTTGAATTCATTTAATGTTACAACTGCAATAATAAGATACTAAGCTAGCGGCCGTGAACCCAAATTTCACTGCTAATTGCGTCATCAAAATAAAATGTGAAACATGGCATTCTACACGGTATACCCATGAGTATGATGATTGTGTGAACAGTGGGACAGATAAACGTGCATTATGTCAAAATCAGTCAAGTGGATTTAGCGCCTTTTTTTAGTTAAACTCCCTTTTCATCAGCTCTACACCGTGTCCCAGAAAAAACGAAACCGGGTTTCATGGCAGAAATTTTCTGTCATAATGAATAATTTAAAGGGGTAGTACAGTTTTGGTAAGGCTGAACTTTAGTAACCAAACCTGGACAGAAACATTATAAACTAATAGTTATAACTCCACCATGCTAGAAAGGTATACAAAATTACAGACGACTAAGTAAAAAGCCCATTATCATTCAAAAAGAGCCATTAAAACACAAGAGGGCGCTCTCTAAAAAGGCATTGGTTTTAACCATTTTTCATACAAAATTATGCATGATGGAGAGATCATCAACAACTATTTAAAAAAACGCTTTTGAACATTTTTGAAAAAGTGTATGCATTTTTTTTATTTTTTGAAAAATTCATCTAATTATTTGGGCCCCAAATAATTATAAGATCATATATATTTATTGATATTTCAGCCGTTTCTGGACCGATTTTGACCAAATCAAGTTTATTCTGCCATTAAAATTGCATGATCTCTCAAATTCGACACTCAGTTTTTCATTACCTCACAGAAAAATTGTGATGTGCAGCGCCCTCTCTACCAAAACTAAACTACCCCTTTAATTGATGATATATATATGCCTGGAAAGCTCTGTGTCTCTTCTTTCATTTGATGTGCAACTTATGGCACATACTTCAAGCATGACTGAATTAGAACAATGGAAAGTGGTGTTACCAATATTCAATTTGCACGCATAAATTTGAAGTTTGGGTGAGTTTTAAGAGTTGTAAACGTACTTATTTTTAAAAAGGACAAACACCACATAAAAGTTCATATTTTTATCTTTTACATGACACCTCATGCTAAAAAAATTAATGATTTATGCCAGAGAACGAGTACAATGAAAACATGCCTGCTCCTCACCGTTTTCAGATTCTATTTAATATTTCAATCAGCATTAACAATCTAACTTTATATGATGAATTCAAAAATAGATATAAACTACAAACCACATGAACTCACAAACTCACATAATTGTCGAAATTGGAACACCGATGCCCCTCCCCGGTAACAAATCGGGCATGAAGGCGCTATGAGCCATGTTAATGAATTCATTTAAACAAGAGCACATGGGCGGTAAATCATTACCCTACATAATAGATAACTATGCTGTTATTAAATTAATTTTCAAGTTACTATTTGACCTAATGGTTGCTCATTTCGCATTAGAAAATCAATTTATACATTTTAGCCTAGAATTTTTGTTTTGATCAGTGAAAATCAGATGCAGGCCTATGCATTAATTTTGTTCAATACTGACTGTAAATTACTTATTATAGAATTATAGAAAGTTAAACTATTTATGATGGGAGGTTATTTAGGAGAAGAAGACAAAAATAGGGATGAAAAATTGTTTTTCACGTATAAGTCTGTTTCAAAATATGACTATTGAAGTCTAGTCAGCACACATGAGTACGTTCAAAATAGTCATTAGACGGCGAAATAATACACAATTTATACTTAAATGAATGTTCACTGTTTATTACCTGTCGAGCTTTGGGCGGCTGACTGCCAGACGAGAGATGCCAGGACAAGGAGGGACGCAACGATCAGCTTCATCTTGCCACGACGCGATGTACTTCGGAGAGAAAGATTCCTTCGATAACGTCAACGAATCCGCTGACGAACACAATCCAGAAGTCCGAGCTGATGCTTCCTCAAAAATAATTAGGCAGGCCAATCCTTCTTCAATTGGTAGTGGTAGTACAGATGACGCGCGAGAAGTTTCAAATCCGTGACCGATCTCGTCAAAGCGCCTTAGGCTGAATGGTGGTTCTGGTAGCAGGGATGGTAATTATGATGCACATTTGTAGCAGAAATGGCGGTGCCAAGCAGGGGCTGAACGGGAGTTCAGGGAGTTGGGAACCGCCCCACAAAAAAAAGGAAAAAAGGAAGTACAAAATACTTGCGTAGGAGGTGAGTTCGTCGTCATCCACTGAACCCCAACCCGCAACAAAACATAAATAATTTGAATAATTTGCAGCGTACTGAAGGATGAACCGCGGTAATGGGGCGAAATGAAAACAAAAAGCCGCGAAATATTTCTTCCCGCAGGCGTGTTCTTTCTATTCCGTGAAAGAAAACAATCACTTTTAGGCATTGTTTATTCATTCCAAAATGTCGCTCACAAACAAAATATAAAATCGTTCATTTGTAACATTCCAGGTGACTCCATTCTTAACATCGCACTCCTTTATTTGCTTTGATATTATGTGTAATAATTATGGATTGTAATTGATACAATCGGAATACCTCTGTTATCTGTTTGACACAAATGAAAGAAGAAAAAATCATACTAAATTTATACTGCATGATTTACAATTATTATTAAACTTTGTCCAGCTTAAAGTGATCCATTAACCCCATACAAAATGTCCAAAAGTGACTTCAAGACTTCAATCATATTCACCAAATCATCTTAATATCATTATGAATGATACGTACAAGTTTCATAGAAAAGGAAGACTATTTACTCGGGGAAAAGTGAACAGATTGCATCACCTATAATGCCTATTAATTTTGACTACAACCAAAAAGCGTTATAGAACTCTGTTCAATTCAATGATAAATATCTCCATAGTTAGAGAGACATTTGAAGAAAAGAAAAAAAAGCCTTTCATTCTTCTGTAACCTTTAGACCAAACACCAACGTACAAGGGAAGTGTGAAAGCACCACGTGGATTTGGTTGAATTTTGACAACAACAAGTCAATAAGAATTACCCATTCGGTATAACCACTAAATACACTATTACAACTGCATTATACCGTTATGTGTACCGTGCATTGGGGTAGTATATGTCAGCATGCATTGCTCCCAAGGGAGTGGTGATGTGACGTCACCGTCGTCACGTCACGTGCGAGGGTGTTTCACAAAGAAATATTGTGGCAAAGTTTCGCCAAATTTTGGCCAAAAAGTCCCCATAATGCCACCATAAAAAATTGTCATTATGACAAATTTGTCAAAATGACAAATTATTTCTTTGTGAAACACCCTCAGGGGTTTAATGCATGGTACTGAAAATACCTTTGTCAAGCGCTTATAAATGAATATAGATGATTATCAATCACACGATGCGCTTTATAAATTGATACACAGTCAAATTTGTTTAGTTATCATTCACTCAATTACTAAACATTCCTGCGGCCTACCATGCGTCAATTGTGGAGATATGTTACCTACTACTCAAATATAATACTATCAATAGTGAAATTTGTAAATAATCATGAACCAACGTCATCTCTCCTAAAAAGTAATGCAGTATCCTGAAGATGGTCAGCACATGATTGACCAAATATTAAAGGGATCTAGTAACTTTGTTGATATGTGCAAAAAGTGATAAATGGTTGATACAATGTATATGGTTGTGATCTTATACGTCCACTGAGTTATGTGTGAACATTTCATGTTGAATGGATGCCATATGGTTGAGTAATGAGCGAAAAGGCTAAGTGATATTCACTACTGTAACTCATTGCACTGACTGTGTGCACGGTTTTTCACTATCCAGTGGATATTTTAATATCCAGACACTTCAATCGTAAATATCTTTTTAATGAAAGGAAATTTCGAAAAAACCAAAACATGTCCCATGCTTCTATTGTTAATACGAATACAGCAAGATATGAGAGAACCCCTAAAGCTCCAGGTATGTTTTGAGGACTGGGACAATGCTACTAGATCCCTTTAAAGGGCATCAAGCGTGGGGATGCTACACAGCGGGTCGCCATTTTGAACTGGGCCAGTTTGCGCGCACCGCATGACACTGAGCTAACGTGCATCACGCACCGTGCGCAACGTGTACTTAAGATGGCGCCGCGCATCTGATTTGACGAATCTGAAGTACCTTTAAAGGTATACTTAGTAACATTGTCCAAATCCTCAAAATACAATTGGAATTCTAGCGGTTCCCTCATACCTTGTTGTATTCGTATTAACAATAAAAGCATGGGACATGTTTTGGTTCTTCAAATTTCCCTTTCGTTCAAAAGATTTTTACGATTGAAGTGTCCAGATATTAAACTATCCACTGGACCGCGAACACCGTGTACAAAGTGAGTGCAATGAGTTAGTGAATATCACTTTGTATTTTTGCTTATTACTCGGCCATATAACGTCCATTTATCTTGAAATTTTCACACAACACCTATATCAGATATCAACAATATACATCGTATCAACCGCTCATCACTATTTGCACATGACATGTCAACAAAGTTACTACGTCCCTTTAAGACTTAGGTCCCGTTGCAGAAAGAGATGCAGTATTAATTGCAAGTCAGAAAATTTGCGCATTTGAACCAATCGATTGCATCTCTTTCTGCAACGGGGCCCATGAGTGCCAATATTCATAAAGACAACACTAGCTTAGTTCCATTCTACATGTTCTATACGCATATGCTAGATGTCAGGGCTAGGTTAGCAACACACAGTTAACTTAGTATATCTTCGTAGAACTTGAAATGAGTTTTAAGTGGAAGTTGTAACAATAGTTTAATTCCTATTGCGTTCGATCGGATGATCGGACTTTAAAAGTCTTCATAAAACTAATATATTGCACAGGTAGATCATTTTCCTCATCTATTATATCCGTTCCTTTATTTCAACGGTTCTTTTCAGAACCACTACATAGTGTTAGTATATATATCCGGAAGCTTGATCACATTGTTATGGTTAAAATCATAAACTATTTTCAGTATAATTACCACATAAGTCCTCTAAAAGGCATGGACCATGTCAATCGTGAGTATACAAACTAAGTCAAATTCAAAGAAGAAAGAAAGGAAACCGGACTTTGTATCATTGCAGTGTAATCACGTTTAGCCAGGAATTGTATCAGAATTACAACCACATATTTCTCAAACCAACATTACACCTCATGACACCATTGTTCTGATTTGATTTGCTTCTGGAAGGAATGTTGGGATATATTAACAAGACAGTTTCGATCTCTGCCTGACAAGCTTGACAAATATAATTAAAGGGGTAGTATTGTTTTGGTAAGGCGGAACTTTAGTAACCAAACCTGGACAGTAACATTATAAACTAATGGTTATAATTCCACTAATTCGACTAAGTAAAAAGCCCGTTATCATTCAAAAAGAGCCATTAAAACACAAGAGGGCGCTTTCTAAAAAGGCATTGGTTTCAACCATTTTTCATATAAAATTATGTATGTGATGTTTTATTGAAATAGTGATTAAATAGAGAGATCATCAACAACTATTTAAAAAACGCTTTTGACAATTTTTGAAAAAGTGCAAGCATTTTTTTAATTTTTTGAAAAAATCATCTAATTATTTGGGCCCCAAATAATTATAAGATCAGATATATTTATTGATATTTCAGCCGTTTCTGGGTCGATTTTGACCAAATAAAGTTTATTCTGCCATTAAAATTGCATGTTCTCTCAAATTCGACACTCAGTTTTTCATTACCTCACAAAAAATTGTGATGTGCAGCGCCCTCTCTACCAAAACTAAACTACCCCTTTAATATGATATAATAATGTACTCGGTTTATATATAGCGCCTAATCATGCTAATACGATTGACATCTATTTTTAAGTGCTTAGAGGCTTTTTTTCGATATGCGCTATATAAATGTATAGTATTACTATTATACCCGGATTAGTACCTGGGGTGTTTCACAAAGATTCTAAGTTGATCTTAACTCTACGTTGGACTTAAAAATTAAGGTAAGCCTTTTGTAGCCTTTACCGAGTATGGTGGCTTAGCGGTTAGAGTGTCCGCCTCATGCACGGGAGGTCCCGGGTTCGAACCCAGACCGGGTCATACCAAAGACTTTAAAAATGGTACCTTCTGCCTTCTAGCCAGACACTCGGCATTTATAGAATGGAGAAGGGAAAGTTAATCACACGAGTTACCAGAGGACTAGCCCCCTTCTGTAACTGACGCTACATTTAGTAGACGTGTGGCCTAGGGCTATTGAAACGGAGATAGGCGCCGCCTTATGTGCCAACATTGGTACGGGAAAGACTTTAACTTTAACTTTTGTAGCCTTGAAATAAAATAAAATTATATTCAAAGGCAAAAATGCAAGTATTTTAGACTTTTCATAAATTGTACATCAAGATCATTAGATATTCTTGATAATAGAAAATATTAATGATTTTAATCAACATTTTATGCCGTTTACAAGAACTAACCAACACAAATTCAAAGAAACTAACGGCTTTCCATAAATCTTAAGTCCAACTTAAAAGTTAAAGGTGCACCTGTAAAGTGTCAGATATTGCCCAAAATGACATTTGAGACTTCAATCCTATACCAAAATCATTGTAAGATATGTCTGAATCCCCTGAATGATGTGTGAAAGTTTCATTGAATAGGACCACTGCTTTCCTGGTTAAAAAAAAACAAAAATTTGCATCAGCTCTTACAACGAATTACTGTATGACGTTTATGAGGTTTATGACCGTTCATTAACGCTCTTGAGCTGAATGATTATCAATTATAGATATCGTCATACTATAAGGGCATTTGAAAAAATCGAACCCTATTTTATTATTCTCTTACCATAAGCTAAACAACACGGTAGAAGAGAAACGAGGAAGCTCCAAGTAATTGTTGTGGAGTTAGACACTTTACAGGCCTCACTTTAATTTCAACTAAAGATCTTTATGAAGCACCCCCAGGTCCTAATCGTCATTGAAACGTCCATCACAACCACCCAGGGATGGATGGATGTTGTCGGTAATCTGACCGTGGGATGTTTCACAAATATTGTGAACTTGATCTTAAATTTAAGTTAGACTTAAAGTGATCCCTGTAAAGTGTCAGATATTGCACAAAATGACATTTGAGACTTCAATCCTATTTCAATATCATTGTAAAATACAATTAAAAGATTTGTGAAAGTTTGAAAGAAAACGAACACTGTTTACCTAGTGAAAACAAAGAATATTGAGTTCATATTTTATCACCGAATACTGATGGCCTGCCGTAGATTTGTCGCAGTAATAATCGTCCGTTTGACGATATCCGCACCCGTGTATACAGACGGTACAGAATTTGCGCGCGCTCGGCTCAACAGTCGGGTACATCGACTCGTTGCGCTGCCCTGTCTATCGGTCGGGAAGTCCGTGATCGCGTGGCGCGCGGGCCGGACGTGTTCAGCTACTGCAATTGTACTTTTTACCAAAAGCGTTGGGCAACGCTTTTGAGATGATGATTTTCAATGATAATTATCTTCATACTAAAGGGACATTTGAAAAAATCTAACCCTATTTTATTCTTCTCTTAGCATAAGCTAAACAACACGGCAGAAGAGAAACGAGGAAGCTCCAAGTAATTTTCGTGGAGTTAGACACTTTACTTGGATCACTTTAAGCCATTAGTTGCCACCTAAACAGCCAAAACAAAATGTTAATGCACGACGTATCACTTAATTAGAAATATTTTCTATTACAGAGGAGGTTCTCTATTGTACAGTTTCTTAAAAGCCTCAAATAGTCGTATTTTTGCTTTTGAATAATATGTTTTATTTCAAGGCTACAAATGCTTTCCATAATTTTAAGTATAACTTAAAGTGATCCGTGTAAAGTGTCAGATATTGCACACACTGACATTTGAGACTTCAATCCTATATCAATATCATTGTAAAATAGAATTGAAAGATTTGTGAAAGTTTGAAAGAAAACGAACACTGTTTACCTAGTGAAAAAAACGAATATTGAGTTCATATTTTATCACCGAATACTGATGGTATGTTGTAGATTTGTCGCAGTAATAATCATCCGTTTGATCTTGACGATATCCGCACCCGTGTATACAGCTACAGACGGTACGGAATTCATGGAATTTGCGCACGCTAGGCTCAAAGTTCAGTGGGTCGGGAAAATTTCCCACGCGCGCTGGCAGGACGTGTTCAGCGACGACAATTGTACTTTTTATCAAAACCGTTAGCTAATAATGATTTTCAATGATCATTATCTTCATACTAAAGGGACATTTGAAAAAATCGAACCCTATTTTATTCTTCTCTTACCAAAGCTAAACAACACGGCAGAAGAGAAACGAGGAAGCTCCAAGTATTTTTGGTGGAGTTAGACATTTTACCTGGATCATTTTAACATTTTAATTCAACTTAAAGCATTTTTTAAACAGGAGGAGATACGAGCCAACCAACTAAAAACAACAAAATGAGGCAAGAAATTGATATAAAAAATGGTGTGCAGTAATTTGAAGTACTATATGAGCCATTTGTCTATTTATAAAGCTTATGTTTATTTTTCGTATTTATACTAGGTCTACTATTTACTATATAGTTTCACAGCTGTCATCCGAACAGCATCAGGGCAGCGACGTATTTTGTTTGTATGTTTTTATTTCCGAAATCCATATATACATACAAGATTAAAAACATATACAGGGTGGCCCAACAAAAACGGAACGGGGCACTTCCCAAAATATAGTAACAAAATGATTATGTCCATCGGATAGTGTCCTTTCCAATGAAAAAATATATCAAGAACATTAATGTTGGACGAGTAGTTTTTGTTGTAGGACGTCGTTAGTGAGACCATGTCAGGTTCCCATTTTTGTCATTTTTTACCCAGTCACTGCCTGATAAATCGCACTTCCTGCCCGTAATAGCATCGAACAAGTATGCCCATTCTCTCGGCACACAGCTGAATGCACACTAACAATGGCGCGCGTATTGCTCGTTGTTCGATGATATGACGGGCAGTAAGTGCGATTTATCAAGCACTGCCTTGGCAAAAATTGACAAAAAAGGGAACATGACATGGTGTCATTCACAGCGCCATAATACAAAAACTACACGGCCAAATTGACTGTTCTTGGTATCGTTTTTCATTTGAAAAGACACCCTATCCGATGGACATAATCGTTGTGTTACTATATTTTGGAAAGTGCCCCGTTCCGTTTTTTGGGGGGCCATCCTGTATAATAAAGCACATTTAAAATAATTAAAAAAGTAAGTAAATATATAAAGTATAGACAAACGGTTTGAAATCCATTATAGCGCTCAGATGCGCTCGCTATTGGCAGGAAGTTTTGTGATGATACGAAATGATGATGATGATCCGAACATCATATTCATATTTCATGATTGTGTGCGCTATGAAGAATGTTCACGAAGTTGTCATGATAAATTTTGTCATCGTTTTTTTTTCTCGAAGAGGTGGATGTGGTAATGGCGGTCGGTTAATATGATAATGACAATGGCATGTCGGCAAACAATGTCTGTAAACTTGAACATCATAATTATATCAAGGTTAAATATAATTACGATCTCCTGACGTGATGGTGTGTTTACATATCGGTAACATTGACATGGCGTATGCAGGTACTATCGGTGTAGTTTATAATAAAGGGTATACAGCGGACTAAGAGTGAAACCCATTTTTTATTTAAGAGGGTGTGTATATGATTATTGTATCGTATAATACAAATCAAAACAAATCATATTTCTATTATGTATCTTTGCTTAGAGCGGGCAGTGAAGAGATGGTACAATTTAATTCAATTCAAATGTATTAATATTCAATCATTAAAATTATGATCAAATACAAAACAATATTATATACAAAGAAAGGGTAAATTAAAGCCCGAATTCTACAGAACAGGCGATGGGCTTTTATACCCCCTATAGCCTCCCATAGCAACCCGACTGTGGAATTTGTTCATCTTTACAGTTGATAAACATTATATTTTAGAAAGGTGTGGGGGAGCAAATATTTATTTATTATTAGCAACGAACAGGGTACAGACGTCCTGCACCAATAAATAGTTTGTGCGATGAATTATTTGTGTTTTAACAGTTTTTGAATTGCATGCATGTCAGGAATTTACCAACAAACTCACGCCCACAACTGTAATTTGGTTAACATAAATTAGGACTACCGATATCAGACTACATAATGAAAGGTCGCCATAGTTAATAGTTTATGGCGTGGTTCGTTGCATCAGATACTTAAAACGCAGTAAAATCATTTGTAACTATACCCATAATTAGATGTAAAGCAATTTAAGTAATCCAATAAATTCATAAGATTATTCCAAAAGTGATTTTAGAGGTTAGATACTTCTTAATCAGGTGTAAAAGTTTCATACAAAAAGGAAGGCTGTTATTATTGTCCAGATAACAGGGAATTATGTTAGAAACTATTGTGAACTAAGTACTGTTTTCACTCTTACTTTACACCCTTTTCACAACTCTTCTATTCACACTTTTCTTGCTCTTGCTTTTCCCCCTTTCGCTCATAGCCTTCTTACTCATTCCTGTTCTTGTATTCATAGCGGTGCTAATGATGGAATTCACAAAGGAGGTTTGTAGGAAGTTTGTACAAACCATGGTTTGAGCGTGGTTTACATCTATGGAATGCCATTTAAACTGATGGAGAAGGAATGTAAACTCCTTACTCTGTTACTTGTCATGCTTGTTAACAATGTTGATTTACAATTTACTTGTATACGAGCAGCATTCCATAGATGTAGACCATCGTCAAACCATGGACGGTTTGTACAAACCTCCTACAAACCTTCTTTGTGAATTCCACCCAATGTGTGTGTTTGTTTTTGTTTGGGTGTATGATGTTCGCGAACAGTGAATGATGATCAACCAATCAAACATATTGCTAATACTGTATAATGTATAAACTGTATTCTTTGTAATAGGTCCCGAATCTATAGGGGGGCCGAGACCATTTGTATAATTAATTGCGAACTTGCCATTTATATTTGTTATTTTGTTTTATGGTTAATATAAACTGGAACTGGAATGGAAACTGAACCTATAGTAAGAAGAAAACAAATTATGTTAGATTATTTCGCCTACTGCCCAATGTAATTTGACAAAATCGAAAACAAAAATCCGGAACAAGGGTCCAACATAATCACTAATAACTCCGTTGCCAAGGCTACACCAGATTTGTTTATTTATTTGTATATTTTGCTTTATTGCTACATTTCATTCCACATTTCTTTTATCGCGTAGCATGATAAGATTCTAAATTGAGCTTCATTGTTATCTTCTAATTTTCAGATTAGCACTTTTTTGAAAGCAACCCTATGGAACGTTAAAAACAAAAAGCATTTTGCATACATTTTTGTAAGAGCGTTGCAATGGTAATTGCACGTCAAAACGTATAGACTTTCCATGTTAACCACTAATTTTATTGTTGTTTTGGTACTAAGAAATTAGAGTTGACCCATTTCCATAATGACCATGATATTGGATGACCTTTTTATAAAGGCTTGTCCATATTCTTGTGGGATATTAAATAGACCTTAACGAAAGTTTAAACAAAACACTGTTTTAAACAACAAATAATGAGAGTAATCATCGGTTCGATGCCATTTCTGTCGTCTATAAAAGGTCAATAATACCGTCAACTGCCCACAAAGGTGACCTACTAATATCAATGCCCGTACACGCCGAAAACAAACGTCACAATTAGGCACCAAAAGGATGGAGACCGTACGTTGTCTACAATAGGGTGCAGTTTTGCACCCCGGAGTGGGGAAATGGCAGAATAGCACCTTACATGCCTTGTGGCTGGTTTAAACGATGGTCTACATCAGTCTATTCCACCATGTGAGAAGATAGACATTAATTTGGTGCATTTAGGAAATATGTAGCATCAACATTGATAAACAAGTACGGAGTGTTTTTTCTTTCGAAATCAGTTTTTCAAATGGCACTCCATAGATGTAGACCATGGTTTAAACTTTGGTTTACACAAACCACCTTTGTGAATCCCAGACTAAGCATGCTAAGGGTGCGTGTGTGCAGATCCTACTTTGGAGGGCACCTTTTAGGACGCTCTAGCTATTATTACATTCGTCTGCACCCTTAATGATGCAAATGTAAACCTTTATTTATATGTGTACATCTACAAAGCTTGACGCTCTTTCGAACGCAAAATGTAGTTTCATATATGGTTTATTATGTATGTTCTAAGGCATAACTTAAAAGGCATTCCACTAAAAATGCTAAAATCATATAAAATTTCCAGACATAATATATTACATTACTATAATCATTTTAAAAAAAACACTAATAATAACAACTAAAAAAAATTCTTGGTCAAGAAATCAAAACGGTATATTAGGAAAATATAGTTAGTCTGTGATTTCGGACCAAAGCAAACTTGTATCTATTAACCATAATAATTGTCAAACTCTGGTTTCGGGAGACATGTTATTTCATTTTGGGGGAATGTATTTCTAAATAATGAATCTCTTTGATATACAATACAAATATATTTGGCATTCATGTGCCAAACATGAAACAAAACCAATGTTAGGTTTCGAATGGAAGAAACTGTTTTATTGAGTGATAGATAAGCTTTGAGATTATATCAATATGTTGCTTTCATAACTTTATTTCAGATATAGTAAAAGAAACTGATGAGGCAATCAGTTCTCCTGGAATATACATATCTGTTTCTACTAACAGATGAGGCGAAATTACAATGTTTACAGGTAACAATTATATATAATTTTAGAATTTTTTTTTTAGAAACGAAGTAATTAGGAAAAAGGGGGCCGTTATAGGTTATTTTTATATGTCTCTAATATCCTGTCAAATCAATGATTAATCGGTATAATAATACTAGGCCAGTGAATACGTTGCATACTCTATTAAATATTTTACTTGAACTATAATATATTTTTTGTATTTTTCTAACGCAAACACTGTGTATAAAAGACATAAATTACATGAACTTACAACTTCGGTCATACGAAAACAAATACAATTGATATGCTTGATATGGTATCTGGTTCCATCTCAACTTTTAATTGATTTGCTCTTTACAGAGTGCACAAATAGAACAATTGAAATGGTTCACTTACGGAGCAGTAAAATGGAAATAGCAAACAAGAGATGAATAGTATGCTTTATTGGATAGACAATTCTAAAAAAGCAGCCCTCACATTCTCAAGCTTTATTTATCTGTCTCTCTCCTTCTGATAGGCATTGTAAATCAATGGCATGGATGGGGGGATATTAACAGATGCCAACGAATCTGACGATGTGATTTTTATCTCACGCGACGCGTCCTACATTCCAGCATAGCCGCACCTTCTATACTACTATACTACAACTATCACTATACTACGACTACTACAACTACCACTACTACAACTACCACTTCTACGACTACTACTACTACTATACTACTACGACTGTAGTACTACTACTACTACTACTACTACTACTACTACTACTACTACTACTACTACTACTCCTACTACTCCTACTACTACTACTACTACTACTACTACTACTACTACTACTACTACTACTACTACTACTACTACTACTACTACTACTACTACTTCTACTACTACTACTACTACTACTACTACTACTACTACTACTACTACTACTACTACTACTACTACTACTACTACTACTACTTCTACTACTACTACTACTAATACTACTACTACTACTACTACTACTACTACTACTACTACTACTACTACTACTACTACTACTACTACTACTACTTTTTCGTTTTAGGAGGGGAACCAACTTTTTATTTCATTAGTGTGTACATATATTGGCAGGTTAATCAAATTATGTTCAATATTATTACCAAAAAAGCACATTATTTTGAATTTTAATAGCATCACGAAACTCAAGTGTCACATTATTGGGTAGATAGTAAAACTGTTTATCAGATGTTCGTGAAGATAAAAATACGACAACAATGCATCAGTTAATTACATTAACTATACGTTTTATAGAATTTGAGAACAGCGTGTCACGGTGTGAACTATTTATCAACAATATAATGTCGCGCACTAATGCAGATGGGTTGTATTTCAGACAATGCAGTTTACTTTTTGATATTTGATTACTTTCGAAGTGAAGTGGGCGTGAACAAGCTATGAATCTGTTTCAGCTTTTAAATATTCAGGGCACGGGTTTAGGTCACACCCGAGTTTTTCAGCCATGTTTACTTGTCCATACTATGCATAATTATCGTGGTCTAGTCAAGGTTGAAAGGAACCAACACTCCTATTCATGAAAGAGAATAGTTTTGGCAGTTCAATTCCACCAAAATGCTCATGAAAATAGGTTTCCAGAATATGTTATTATAATTTTAAAACTCACCATCATACAAAACTATGTGTTCATGGGTATGCAGAAGAAGACTAGTTAATTGTCTAGGAACAGCATGTACACTAACGTACGCGAGTATACAAATAGACGCACTCGCAAACGTTTGGCGCTTAACTTTGATAAGGGCCTGTTATGTGAAGTTTGGTAAGTTCGGGTGATTAATTGCATTGTTTATGAATTACACATTAAACCCTTTTGCAAGAGGTTGGACATTTATTAAATATAAAATGATGGTACTAAAACAATTAAGCATGTGTTGTGCTTTGCCTGTCCGTCCCAGTATTATAATATGTATACTGTTTCGATGTATGCATTTATAAAGCATTGTAGATGATTTTTCATCAGAACAAAAATTAGTTAATCAGTTAATTTGTCTGCTACTTTGGCTTCTATCTAAAAAGCCTTTAATTCAAGCAAAACAAACAAAAAAAAAACATTGTGTTTCTAACGTGACACGGCATGGTCGCAAATTAATCAAATTCGTTTATCATACTCAGAGATAGGCAGATAGCAGATATGAAATTGATCGTACATTAATTAACATCATAATATTGCAGGTTATTACTATTATATACATTTGTTTATGTCAAGGTTCCATTTTACCAGACTGTACACTGCGAAAAAAATGGGCAATATTTTACCAAATATTTAGCCCAACGTTGGGCCGATAGTCAACCCTACCAACTTCTGGGCAATATTTTAACCAACGTTGTTGGGGCATTAATGTGCCCAACTGTTGGGTAATATTTTGAACTACGTTTTTGGGGACATCAATGTGCCCAACTTCTTAACAAAGTAATTTGGGCAAGACCTATAATAATTACCCAGAAAATAACATAATTGTACTAAGTTGTTGAGTTATTATGATCCCTCCTTGCAATTATTAAAACTATTTGTTGGGGATTTTTTAGTTGTTTTAAACAACAAATGGTCATTATCTGACTGGGGATTTTAACGGTGAATTATCCAATAGATGGGCAAATAAAACAAGCCTGGAAGAATCTTTCATAGGTGAGTTGCTTAAATGCCATTTTATTTTGGACTTTATGTTAAGCACCATTTTTAAAGAATTTGTCAGAATAGGCCTACATAATATATATGACATGCACTATTCTGTTTTTGCTTCACGTACTTGTGACATGCACTTGCACTTGTAGTGCATGCCTATCAGGCACATGATTTATGCAGGCAGCACGCTAAGTGCAAGTGCAACGTATATTATTACCCAGCAAAATAATTACCAACGTAAATGTACTCTCTTTTTTCACAGTGGCACGCACGTATACAGTTTACCACTCAGCAGGGCAAGTACTTGCCCAACAATTGGACATATGTATTTGTGCAGCGGCAGAGTAACAATTTGCTTAAGTATTGGTCAAATAATGCCCAACAAAACAAATACCAACGTATAATATTACCCAACAAAAACATTATCAACGTAAATTTACTCTTTTTTTTCACAGTGTACTTTTACAATATTTTTGGTGGATTTTACTTGTTGCCAAGTTTGCATCAAAATAACCATCATGCCTTGGCATAGAAGGACACGCGTCATGTCTCGTCTGTGGTTTATGAGTCGTGAATAATTATATTGTTATGATTAAACCGCAGTCCAAAATGTATAATACAGTTACAATGTACCATTACAATTTACTGCTTGGTGATTTCCAATATTTTGTCATTTCTAAAGTCCATCTTCATTTTGTTTTTCTGATTTATGACCGACATGTATCAACCGTAGTATGTTTATATTACGATAGTGCTCACTATTACTTAGCCGTTTATGTTTTTTATATCATTCAAACATCATTGCATTATAACTGTTAGCTTTTATAATGATAACTGACAAGTTTTAGGTACTAAAAGTATGTTTGACCAGAACTATATTAATAATAATAATATAATAATAATGCATTTATATAGCGCTTTTTCCATGTCGAATGTTCAAAAGCGCTGTTCAAGTTCAAGTTATTGAAAGAGGTGAGTTTTCAATTGTTCTTTAAACAAATTGAATGAAGCTTGGTTCCGGAGGGTCAGAGGTAGTTTATTCCAAAGTTTGGGTGCTGCGGAAGCGAAGGCTTTATCCCCAAGTGTGGGAAGCATCTTGGCAGTTGGATGGTTCAGCAGAGTGCCTTGTGAGGAGCGGAGTGAGTACCGGGACGGCTGGCTAATTGTAATAAGTTCAGTGAGGTATAGAGGAGCCAGGCCATGAATACATTTGAAAGTTAAAATAAGAATCTTGAACTGGACTCTGGACCTGATGGGGAGCCAGTTGAGTTGACGGAGAACAGGTTTCATGTGAGAGAATTTGGGGGATTTTGTGGCAGGTCTTGCTGCTGGATTCTGGACACGCTGCAGCTTTTCAGTGTGGGTTGCAGTGGCACCGTACAGCAGGCTGTTGCAGTAGTCCAGGGGAGTCCAGGCGGCTAGTAACGAACGCATGGATGCCTTTAACCCATTGTCAACGGGACCTTCAGAATGTAACACACATTCACAACATAATTGTTTAGATATATCAGCTTTTTCTCCTTCACTTATACGATTCACTCATACAAAAACTTGTTTACAATCAAAAGTGATAAGAGTTTAATTCAACACCTAGAAACTAATGCAAATTGATTGTTCAACATTTGTTGTTGATAAAATCCATGTCATTTTTCCTTTTTTGTGTCTATCACTGCAACCCGAGTGTGTTTGATCAATATTGTATGTCGCGCCCCAACTCTCAGTTAGAAACTGTGTGTGTGTGTGTGTGTGTGTGTGTGTGTGTGTTTGTGCGTGTGTGTGTGTGTGTGTGTGTGTGTTTGTGTGTGTGTGTGTGTATGTGTGTGTGTGTGTGTGTGTGTGTGTGTGTGTGTGTGTGTGTGTGTGTGTGTGTGTGTGTGTGTGTATATGTATGTGTGTGCGTGTGCGTGTGTATGTACGTTATAGTCTGTGCTTTATGTGTCGTAAATGCTATCATGATTAAACCAACTTTTCAATAATATAATAGTGGCAAGTTACGATCATTCTACAAGGTTATTGACATTGTTGTCATTCATAAAAATCCAACTTCTTTTTCTAGACATGATAGACGTGGCTCCGGACTGTCGCCGACGCCGAGCGTGTATCAAACAAAGCATGATCATCATTCATAATGTTAATAATTCACGTCCTATTTGTTATAGTATAAGCCTGGTAATATTAAGAATTGTTAATATCAAACAGTGCTTTCAACTATGTACAAATGAGCAACACTAATTCAGTTGATCCCCCGGCCGCATTCATCACTTGACAAGTTGATAAGTTGATTACCATAATTTGGGTTTGTGTTTAGGTGAGAGCTTCTGACAGTGCTTTACGAGATTTAAAAAGAGTTTCTTGGAAGTACGCATCTCAGTAGTTAGAGCACCCATTTATCTTTCCGAAGGGCTGCTCTCAGGTTCGATTCTCGTCAAAGAGACCATTGATCTTTGCTAGTTTTCAACACATAGAAACTAATGCAAATTGATTGTTCAACATTTGTTGTTGATAAAATCCATGTCATTTTTCCTTTTTTGTGTCTATCACTGCAACCCGAGTGTGTTTGATCAATATTGTATGTCACGCCCCAACTCTCAGTTGGAAACTGTGTGTGTGTGTGTGTGTGTGTGTGTGTGTGTGTGTTTGTATGTATGTCTGTCTGTGTGTGTGTGTGTGTGTGTGTGTGTGTGTGTGTGTTTGTATGTATGTCTGTGTGTGTGTGTGTGTGTGTGTGTGTGTGTGTGTGTGTGTGTGTGTATGTATGTGTGTGCGTGTGCGTGTGTATGTACGTTAGAGTCTGTGCTTTATGTGTCGTAAATGCTATCATGATTAAACCAACTTTTCAATAATATAATAGTGGCAAGTTACGATCATTCTACAAGGTTATTGACATTGTTGTCATTCATAAAAATCCAACTTCTTTTTCTAGACATGATAGACGTGGCTCCGGACTGTCGCCGACGCCGAGCGTGTATCAAACAAAGCATGATCATCATTCATAATGTTAATAATTCACGTCCTATTTGTTATAGTATAAGCCTGGTAATATTAAGAATTGTTAATATCAAACAGTGCTTTCAACTATGTACAAATGAGCAACACTAATTCAGTTGATCCCCCGGCCGCATTCATCACTTGACAAGTTGATAAGTTGATTACCATAATTTGGGTTTGTGTTTAGGTGAGAGCTTCTGACAGTGCTTTACGAGATTTAAAAAGAGTTTCTTGGAAGTACGCATCTCAGTAGTTAGAGCACCCATTTATCTTTCCGAAGGGCTGCTCTCAGGTTCGATTCTCGTCAAAGAGACCATTGATCTTTGCTAGTTTTCAACACATAGAAACTAATGCAAATTGATTGTTCAACATTTGTTGTTGATAAAATCCATGTCATTTTTCCTTTTTTGTGTCTATCACTGCAACCCGAGTGTGTTTGATCAATATTGTATGTCACGCCCCAACTCTCAGTTGGAAACTGTGTGTGTGTGTGTGTGTGTGTGTGTGTGTGTGTGTGTGTGTTTGTGTGTATGTCTGTGTGTGTGTGTGTGTGTGTGTGTGTGTGTGTGTGTATGTATGTGTGTGCGTGTGCGTGTGTATGTACGTTAGAGTCTGTGCTTTATGTGTCGTAAATGCTATCATGATTAAACCAACTTTTCAATAATATAATAGTGGCAAGTTACGATCATTCTACAAGGTTATTGACATTGTTGTCATTCATAAAAATCCAACTTCTTTTTCTAGACATGATAGACGTGGCTCCGGGCTGTCGCCGACGCCGAGCGTGTATCAAACAAAGCATGATCATCATTCATAATGTTAATAATTCACGTCCTATTTGTTATAGTATAAGCCTGGTAATATTAAGAATTGTTAATATCAAACAGTGCTTTCAACTATGTACAAATGAGCAACACTAATTCAGTTGATCCCCCGCATTCATCACTTGACAAGTTGATAAGTTGATTACCATAATTTGGGTTTGTGTTTAGGTGAGAGCTTCTGACAGTGCTTTACGAGATTTAAAAAGAGTTTCTTGGAAGTACGCATCTCAGTAGTTAGAGCACCCATTTATCCTTCCGGAGGGCTGCTCTCAGGTTCGATTCTCGTCAAAGAGACCATTGATCTTTGCTAGTTTTCAATGTCCAGTATGTTTATATTTTCTCTGTTAAAAAGTGATATTGATCACTTCACGTGATCACTAGTAGCCTACAGTTTTGGTCAAACTGAATTTTAGTAACCAAATCATGCACCATAACATTACAAACTAATGGTTATTATTATAGCTCCACCATGCTCTAAAAGTTTAACAAATTACAAACGACTAAGTTAAAAAAGAGCTGCTCAAACACAAGAGGGCGCTCTCTAAAAACGCATTGGTTTAAACCATTGTTTATCAAACAAATTGTGCAAGTAATGTTTTGTTGAAATAATGATCAAATAGATAGATCATCAACAACTTTTTTTAACCTCTTTTGTAAAATTTTGAAAAGGTATATGCATTTGATTTTGTTTTTCTTAAATCATCGAATAAACCTGGGGCCCCAAAGTTATTCCGATCGGATATATTGCTTGATATTTCGGCTCTTTCTGAACCGATATTGACCAAATAAAGTTGATTCTGTCATTAAAATGGTATGCTCTTTCAAACTAGACACTCAGCTTTTCATTACCTCACAAAAATAATATTTTTTGAAGCACCCTCTATACCAAAACAGAACTACCCCTTTAAGTTGGTTTATATCCTTCGGGTTTGTGTTAGTTTAAAGCTTCTGACTACAACGATATTTGAAAATGGTTTCGGGGAATTAAGTACGAACCGCTTTCAGAAGAGAGCTTCGCAGCTCAATGGATAGAGCACCTTTTTCTTTGCTAGTCATTATTGATTTGATTTATTTATGGTCAGTGTCCACTATGTCTGAATTTACCTCATAATAAAGCTTCATTAAACTTCACGTGGTCCCTCCATACCTTCCTAAGTTGTTTTATATCATTTAGTTTTGTGTTAGAGAGTTTAAAGCTTCCGACTACAACAATATTTGAAAAAAAAAAGGTTTTCGGGGAAGTACTGCCATCAGAAGAGAGCTTTACAGCTCAGTGGATGAACACTTAGAAATAAAAGTGCACAATTGCACCCTTAAGGGTGCAAAACGCTGCTACAATAGCACCACACTTTATAAGGGTGCAATTTTGCACCTTTATTTCAGAGTGTTCATCCACTGAGCTTCGAAGCTCTCTTCTGATGGCGGTACTTCCCCGAAAACTTTTTTCAAATATTGTTGTAGTCGGAAGCTCTCTAACACAACCTATGGAATGCACAGATACACCCTAGGGGTGCACGTCTGCACCCCATAGGATGCATACCCCCAATTTACGGTGCAGAATTGTGCTCTTATTGTATATAGCAACATTAGGGTGCAAATTTGTATCTTTATTTCTTATTGTGATAGAGCACCTGTCTGTATAGAGAGCTGGTGTATCTCCTTCCATTTAATTTGTTTAATGCATTTATGGTGAGAGTTCCCTATATGTTTTTATTTAAAATATAATTTTAGTACAGTCGAGATCATTTACTAGCATTTGTCAACAATTTAAATTAATTTGCTAGACACCTATTTCTGATTTAGAAAAAAAAGGTGTGCCACGATGTCAATAATTTATTATGAGACATTTCGCTATCCATGCAACCTTTGTAACTTTCACAAGGTATGACTTTTACCGCAGAATATACTTTCCAAATTTCGTCATTGTATTAAATCAATAATCATTGTCTGACTCTGGCCATGGATATTTACGGATTAGGGGTGCAGCGTGGTATGACTAATTGTGGGGACCGCGAATTATTGTGGGAGGGGCACATTCTGTTTGTCTTTATTTTCATGGATGCCCCCCTTATAGTATGTGTCTATTGTTTCTGTCAAATCATTTGGGGACGTGCCCCCGTCGTCTGTACGCCACTGTTACTATTACTCATAACAGCTAGTACACGCCCCATATCTCAGTCAGAAATGAACAGTTCAGTCAGTAATAGATATCATTCAATTGCTGGTTGTTTAAATCTTTAAAATATTATAGGAAAAGTAGTTATAATTCAGTGTTCCGTAAAGAAGCATTTTCTGAAAATTAATTTCATTTAGACGTGCCTAAAGTACATTCAAGTACAGTATATGTTGCCTACGCTTTCCCCACTACAAGTAGCAAAAGTGTTGGTATTACAGGCACACAGTGATAGGCAAGATGTGAACACAAACATCCGGAGCAAATAACCTCAACCAAAGACACAAACATACTAAAACACAAGCACAAGCAAACAAACACACACATACAAACACCCACACAACCACGCCTATTCATACAGCAATAGCTCATAGCGGTTATAATATCGACTCATATATTATATAGATGCTAACTAGCGGATGAAGGAACATCACGGAATGTTCCTCTCCGAGGGATTTAAAATGCCAGGGAAGAGTATACGTTCCGCGAGGCAGTCGAGGGATTGTCTTCCAAAAATGTGACCGGCTATAGCAAAACCCGGCACTTGTCGGTAAAAATGAAAATGTAGATTTTCAAACCATAACAAAGAGCTCATCACAAGCTTTCATTTGATGCTTTGTTCTTACTAATTGTTCAATAATTGGTGAAGATACGATTGTTTCAATTTTACAATCATAGATCTTTTACACACATTGTGTGAACTTAAAATGCCCATTTCTTCAAAACATGAATTACCGACAAGTGCCGGGTTTTGATATAGCCGGTCACAAATATCAAATCAATTCCCAAGGACCATATTCCATGATGATCCCGAAAACAAAGTTAACATCTGTTATGTTATTAGACCTAGTAAATATACAGAGGTTACAAATCTTTACACTTTTATATAGCCTCTGAGCTCGATAAGAAATTTTCGATGTGATCTCTATTTATTTGGTTGCGCGTATTATTTGTTTACACTTTGATTACAGCAAAATACTTCCAGTATGAGACATAGTACCTGCAATCGATAGCATCAATTTAGTTAAAATCATGTGACCTTGTTTAGCTAATCAATGTCTCGTATTTGACTAATTCATATAACATAATATAATATAATGTGTCATTATCACTCCTATCCATATGTCTATCGCCTCCCCCTTCATCCTCTGCCCCCCCCCCCCCCCACCCCATGTCACTTCCTCACTCACTCTGTGTTTATATGTGATTATAATGTGAAGATTTACATTTGTTTGTATTTAATTCCAGCAGTTCTGAAACAAACTGGTCAAAATGGGTTTTTTCCGAAAATACTACCCTTTCCCTGAAATACAGACTACCAATGAACTAGTCTAGGGTCCCGTTGCAGAAAGAGATACAATCGATTGTAAGTTACGATAATTGATCGTAAGTCAGACAATTTACGCGTTTCAACCAATCAGATTTGCGCATCTAGAACACGTGATCTGACTTACGATTAATTGCAACTTACAATCGATTGTATCTCTTTCTGCAACGGGGCCCAGGGTCCATATACTCATAAAAAACATGTTATGGTAGTCTACTAGCCAAGTCTATTATTGGATCATAATCCCAGATATATACAGTATATGCAATAACTTGTCGTTTCAGTGGCCAACTATATATCATTAACTTAGCTAGTGGTGTTAATGAAACTAAACTAGTCTGATTTTTGTTTTATATGGGTTCTGGAATACAAGCGCAAGAAAGAAGACCAACATTCCGTTATTGGACTATTCCCACTTGGCCCATGTATACACACCCCTATATCATTATATAGTCACCGGAAACTCGAACGTTTAGTTTAAATGTATTCTACTATTGAAAGTCAGCGACACAGTATTAACCGCATGTTTCATCCGGGTAATATCATACCATTCATGCTTTTGTGCGAAGCTTAACCGTACAATACATGAGTGAATAAAAGTCTCTTTTTGTATTGACACTTATCAATTGAAGTCATAACTGTTAAATTGTTGCTACATAACAATACATCACGCACCTTCGTGTTGGCCTTGGGACGGATATTTTGTTGCATTTTGAGGGGATGATACAAATATTTGTTCTGTTTACTGCCACAAATTGCGCCTTTCGCACGCTCTTTTATCGGTTCATATTGAATTAGGGCACACTTTGACAAAGAAGCTTTAAAGTGATCCATTAACGTTGTGAAAATTAAACCAAAATCACTTGGAATTTCACACTTATCTTGTACCTTGTTATTTGGCTTTTGGTAACAGAAGAGTGAATGGGTTTGATTGTTCAAATGTCTCCCTAATTATGGAGATATTTAAAATTGAATGGTAAAACGTCTGTAGACGCTTTCGGTCGTAGTCAAGGGTATCCAAATTCGGAGACTAAATCCTACGTAGTATTCGAATTCGATTACTTCGCGTGAACAATCGGGATACAATCAGACATCGATTTCCTCTTTTTTTCACTAGGTTAACATAATTCCTTTTTCTATGAAAATCTCACATATCATTCTCAAGAATCTTCCAATGATATTGGTGTATAATTGAAGTCTCAAATATCACTTTTGGGAACAATATAAAGTTAATGGATCACTTTAAGTAATCGTGAAAAGATCACGTCCAAATGAAATTACAAGATGTCAACACACATAGAGTCATATGTAAATACGATCATTAGTTACTGTACCATCAATTATGATTTGACATTTTTCATCGCTAAGATTTATTCAACCCTCATCACCTTTTAAAAATGTCCTTTTTAATTTAACTATTCATGTATGAAGCCAATATTTAAGAATCATCGTCCATGTCGTTCATGAATACGGAAACGTGATCAAATTTAGTCTAACAAAATCATCCCTTTGTAATTGTTATGTCAATAATACGACTTTAGAGCGATAACTAAGCGGAAATAACATAAATTGAATTAGACATTGTGTGGGAATGTCACACCGCGGGTCGTCGTTTTGAACTAGGCTAGTTTGTGCGCACTGCATCACACTGATCGAGCCAGTACCGGTATGTATTACCAACCGGCGCAAGGCGTTCGCAAGATGACACCGCGTATAGATCTGCTCTAAAAATCCGAATCACCTTTAAAGGGACTTAATAGTAACATTGTCTTAATCCTCAAAGTCCAATTGGAATTCTAGCGGTTCCCTCATACCTTGTTGTATTCGTATTAACAATAGAAATATGCATGGGACCGGTTTCGGTTTTTCAAATTTCCCTTTCGTAAAAAAAGGATATTTATGATTGACACTGATTGAAGTGTTCAGATGTAACATTATCCATTGACCCGCAAAAAACCGTGTGCAAAGTGAGTGCAATGAGTTCGTGAATATCACTTTGCATTTGTCCTAATTTCTCGGCCATATAACGTCCATTTAACTTGAAATGTTCACAACAACACCCAGTGGATACATATAAGATAACAACAATTATACATTGGATCAACCACTCATAATTTTTTCGCACATGTCAACAAAGTTACTAGATCCCTTTAAAGGTAGTTCGGAGTCGTAAATTAGACACGTGGCGCCATCTTGTGAACCCTTGCGCACGGTGCGGAGTACACGCTGGTTCAGTTCTTATACAGTGCGCATAAACTGGCCTAGTCCAAAATGGGGACCCCCCCCCCCTCCCCCCCCCCCTCCCCCCCCCCCCCCCCCCCCCCAGTGTAGCAACCTCACGAATAAACATCTTTAAAGAGATCAAGTTACTTTGCTGACATGTGCACAAAATGATGAATGGTTGATAAAATGTGAACTGTATATGATCTTCTATGTCCACTGAGTAAAGTGTGAATATTTCACGTTAAATGAAAATTATATGGCCAAGAAATGAGCGCAAATGCAAATTGTTATTCGCTTTGTATCATTGCACTTTGTAAACAGTTATAACTTTAAAATCTGAACACTTCAATCGGAAATATCTTTTTAACGAAAGGGAAATTCGAAGAAAAAAAA